>DWLO01000109.1:0-26755 GCA_018245335.1 Dalla quadristriga
CCTACACGACGCTACTCCGATCTATGTAATTACGAAGATAGCAGCCGAATAATGGTACATGTGGCCTATCTAGAGACAGAAATACAACAAAAGTGTTTCGGTTTCATAATCACATATACCTTTATTCTATGCATAGGTCGACATGGTACTAGTCACTCCATACCCACGTCTCAACCATGCGTCTTGTTCAAAAATACAAATTTTAAACCTACAGCCCAAAACTGCAAGCCAGATCCCCGTAGCCATTCGTTAGACCTTCCACCTTCTACATCGTCGTCACTTTACCAGCAGGATTGGGGATTACACAAGATATGTGTACAGTCCGTTTTTAGAAGGGTCTATTAGAATTTGCAATTCAGAAAAAGAACATGTCAGCCTATATTTATGAACAATACCTACGTTATAAATCAACACAGAAAAATGGATATGTTGGATAGGATATACATAATATAAAAAAGAGCTAAAGAGGTAAAATCGAAACGGAGTGTCGAAGCTTGTATGCAAAGAGCAAATTTTACGTGGTATAATCAACATGCAGAACAGCTAGCATTTAATAAAATTTCAGCTGTGGTGCCAAATAAATAAGCTGGTTCCTCGTGGTCTTTCTGCGTCCTCCTACTGATGTGTTAGGAATAATTCTATTATCCTTAAATAAAATGAAAGCTAAGTAAATCAATTATGTAGTGAGTGTGTCCGCCGAAAAGAAGTTATCTATATGTTTATGTGATTCAACCTATAAAAGGTTCTTCATAGGCCTTTCATCGGCTTCTGATGCTACCTTGCACCAATTGTTTCAGGCTGTTAGCCGTGATAGACGGGACACATTCGGCATACAAAGTAGATAATCCTCGGGAGCCGTAACGTCGTGTTGCTTTACCCGTAATATTGCAAAATTACATAGTGGACGGTAAGTGACGCTTCTGTTGTGGGGACCGATTGAATTTAATGGGCCTATTTGTGCAGACACCGACCATTTAGCAAGACGTGATCTGCTTACAGATATGCGTATCGTGGGATTACATTGTGTTGAAACTAAAATTGATTAGGGTCTATTTCATCAAAAAACTTGTATAGAGGAAGCACTCGATTTTACAGGTCCCAGTATGCTCCAGAGTGCCAGAAGTAGAATCGCCATCGCCAAACCTAAGTCCATAGCTTCAGCTTGAAATTGTACTCCAAAAAATATAGTAAAAGTTACAGGTAGTCTAATATGCGTTACAAAGTAGCGTGGTTATGAAGAAATAATAATCTGTGTTTGTAAGCATTTCAAACTATATAACGTAGGCCTGCATTGGAATTATTACCATAAAAGGCACTGCATTTCCCTTATCCATACTTCCGTTCAACTTAAAAAACTTGAGAGAGCCGAAGATTCTGTCCAACTTCGAGATAGGATCATCTGAGGACTAAGTTATAAAGCCTCATATTTTTTTACACAGTTCTACCTGTCAGAGAATATCTATCACACGAAAACTTTTTAATTGTGTTTGCGTATAATGTGTGATTTCGACCTCAATATCTCGTGAAATACTTTCCTTGACAACTCTTTGGGCATTTCAATAGCCTTTATGAAGGCGTATATGTACCCACATTCTACACTTTTAGCTCTGCGAAACCTTTCTAGTCACTTGTTAATCACATTTCTCTAACGATATGCCGACAAAGTCTCGCGAAGCGGCCTGCAAAACGTTACTGTAGTTTTTTATAAACGCTGTTCGGTTTAGTGGCATCTTATAGGTGCAATCATGGCACCTTGCTCGTGTATCGACCTAATGATTGCTTTGAGGATGCCGCCGGTTCAGAGCACATGGAAAAAACCTAAACGCCCCCACCTTGTTATTAAGTGTGAATTCTACAAATTGTTCACAAATATTTGCGCCTGTTTTTTTAATGGCACCACTTGCTATATTTGCCGTGACTGAATCAAGGACGCCATAAAGTTGTCCGATTAACCATGGTGGATTAACATCTCCCAGGTATCTCTGGTTTTAATGAATTTACAATTTAAAAAAACTTCTGGATATCGAGATATGGTGGGGTATTCTTATTATACTATCCTAAGGTGAAACCAATAACGGCATTTGTTTCTATTACTGAAATTATGATGATATTGGCATCTGAAGAATTATAAAATTGATATTAACTCTACGATATATCTACAGGTATAAGTGAAAAGAGAATAACCTAACTGAATTTTTACTAATCTAAGTACTTTCAACGTTTATTTTGTTATCTAGGTATGCAACGAGAAAGGGTTTGTTTGGATAAAAGAAGGAAAAGTTTCGAAATATTTTGTTTTTAAAAATCATTCCTTATTATTATAATAGATGTAAAAAAAAAGATATCATTTGCGGTCGCTTTCCTTGAAACCTACGATAAGGCACATAAAGTTTTGAGAGGATTCCCTTTAAGTTTTCAAAATATATTACGTTACACAAAATGTAATATTTTATAAGTGTATGGGTATATGGTATATATGATAGTGAATAAATCTAATGAAAAGTAGAATAGAGTTTAAAAGGGGTACGTGTTTATTAAGAAACCTCATCTTATCGATATACTATACATTTTAAAAATAACACTCCAAAAAACTAACAAAGTAGGGCATTAGGTTATGCAACGCGTGTATATGAAGATTATCTTTTACTTTAACTTAAGTACTTCTCTTCATTTTGACGGGAAACCACCACTTCTTTAATTTTACATCTCTTTTGACGACTCCGTGACGCGTTGGTTAGTTACCCTGACTAACGAATTGTGGGTCCCGGGTTCGATCCCGGTTGGGGCCAACATTTATTTGGCTTATAAATGTTTGTACTCGGGTCTTGTCTTCGGGTCGGGTCGGGTGTGTTAAATTGTGATGTTTTCTGTCTGTGTCAGCCACCCGCAACACAGGTAATCCTAGTTCGGGGTTAGAGTGTGTATTAAGCGTTATTTTAATATGGAATCAGTTTGGTTTGACCAAGTCAACTATTATACTCAGTTTTAATAATTACCTATGTAAGTATAACTACTTTCCAAGGAATTTAAAGTCCGTTGAGTAGCATTGCTGTAGCAATAACAACAAGTTAATTAATTGAAGGAAAGCTATTTAACACTCATGTAGAAGCAGCGAAACTAACAATAAAACTTAAACTGTCTTAAACCAGAAATTAATTGTTCTCATCTCGTAAACATTCGAAGTTTTATGTGCTCATCAGAGTTTTAGCGGGTTATTTCCTAATACTCGTATAATGTCCTTTTTATTGAGTGTAAATAATTGAGTTTGTATCGATGCCGCGCCGCCACCATCTGCTCGGCTGCGATTTAACACTCCTTTTCGGATTTCCCACTTAACTTTAATGTTACCATAAAATTTTACGTTTTACTGAAAGCAAGGGAAAGAAGCTCTTATGCGACCGAACTAAAATTGAGAATGCACTGCCGTAAATAAATGTATATCACTTCGTCGGGATTTACAGAGACCTTTGTCCGATTTTCCACCAGCGTGAAGCGATACCACTCCTAACGTTTATGAAAATTAGACACAGTTTTCTTTGGTTTTGTGCAGATCCTATCTTTTTCATGCATTTGTCGTGAGGTTGGTTATTACAATATTTGTTGTTGGAGGTTATTTATTAGATAATGAGGAGGTCTTGCGCCGCCGGCGCTGATTGTGGCGCGTCGCCGGCATTCATCTCGCTATACACAATGAGGTTAAGTAGCCGGTTCTATCCGACTTACAATTTACACATATAAATCATGCGTGAATTGACTAGACTGGCTAATAATGTCAGAACTACTGTTTGTCAAACGGATCATTCGACGTGTTCTGCGATTCCATGCTTTATTAAAGCAAATTGTTAAAACTATACTGTGCTGTCAGATAAGATTATTTTGTAACTGCTTATTTTTCTTTTTTTTTCTTTAATATGGCGTCGCACTTTTTGCCAAGCTTTGTCAAGTTGCTTATTTTATTTCAGTTTTTAATGTGCACTTATATTTAAATTAGTTCTATAATCATTGTATAAGTAAAAGTTTTTATAGCGACTTATTTAGATACAACAGAATAACCCCTAAGGGCCAGCATAACGATCTGCCCAGTAGTGCCCAAGGACATTAAGAGTATTGCTTCATTAAATCTACACGGATTGTTCATATCGTACCCCATTTATATAGTTCCGGATACGCCTGGGGCTATCACAAAATTAAATTAGGAAATTGAAAATGTTCCATCAGAAAGATTAATTCATATGTAGGGTCATTATTACACAAAAAAAATATTTTAATTTCATTAAAACCACTTATCTACCAGAATGTTGCTGTGATTAAAAATACTAGTAGGGCTCAACTAGGCCAATTTCACAGACATAATGAATTGCTTACATAAAGGATACATTTATGTAAGAAGCCCTGTTTTTTTATTATATTCATTTTTTACTAAGGGATAAGTAAGTATTTCTATAATTTGTTATAGTAGCACGGGCTTATATTATTATGTCTACAAGACAAGCTCTGCCCGCCCTTTTTTTTCGAATGGACAGTTGCTGTTGGCCCCTACTGACCATTCCAGCGTCACCAGACGGAAAGAGTGACTTCACAAGCAACTACAGAGCTTACTTTGATAGCAAATAGAAAATTTGCAATATGGTACATGCATGTATTTATTTTATATCTTTAAATCACTGTTTACATCTTTATAACATAGTAAGAAATAAAAATAATGTTGGGAAAACGTACACAATGGTGTGTAGTTATCAGAACAGATGAACTATGTCAAAAATATTGTTTTCTATGTTGTGAAGATCCCTTCAATGTAAGTAAGTGTTTGATAGTTAAACAGAAGTGAGTTTTGTCTTGTAATATCAATCACAACGTAATAGATCACTGTGTAATACTTAAGCTATTTACAAAAGTTTAGTACCAGTTCCATCTATTGTTTTTATTTTAAATAAACTATAAAATATTGCAGTTCTGTTCCTAAACTATATTCTATCAAAAGTGATAAATCAATTCAGATACTTTGTTCAGTATATCTTCATTTGTTGTTATTTAAATATTTTTTGTTTTTAATGACCTATATACAATTTTTAATATCCAGATATTTAGAAGTGGATACAAAAATTATGTAAGTAGGTACAACACAATATAATGAAACAAGAAGGGGTAGAAGTCGCTCTACGGTTGAACTGTATACATTTAAGTATACATTATTAAATAAGAAAATAAAATAATAAACGAGAAGACGTCTAATATTAAAAACATGAAATCTGGCTTAATTTGAATTTGTTATCGAACTTTGGTGTCGAGTCGCACGCGTTGCGCTCGAGTAGAGCTCTCGAATAGTACACGCCGGTATTCGGTATCTCGATCTAAGATGGTTGCATTATGCCGTACGGAGTGCGATAATCTCCTAAAAGGTGTTGTTGTGTTGTGGATAATTAATATTTAGGCGAGCGAGCGCCCCGCGGCGCCGCGCCCGAGTCTTTGAGCCGCCGCGCGCCGCCCGCCGCCGCCCGCATTTGTCATGTTAGCGCACCAAAGGTGTGAATGACTTTTTTCTAACCATTATTAATGACAATGATAGAAAATATTGTTTTTTGTTACAACAGTGTTGATTGTTGTCAATTAGTTTTTTGTTGCATCGCCGCGTTTGATTGTAACCGTGGCCGATCGATTCACTTTTGATTTGAATTGAATGTTTGGATTAAAATATGGTTGGCTTCATTAGACCTTTTGATGTGATTGAGCATATCTCATCTCTTATCTAGAACAAGCTTTGTAATTTGTTATAAGGTACTACATGCAAATTAGTTGGTTAACCTATCTATTTTTAATAAGTAATCTACCTACAGTTACATAAACCCACATCTCTTCTTTATTGGTCTGCATCTATCTATTTATCTTTATCGTTTACTAAAATGAAATGCGTAATAAATAAAATTTGTACAAAATCATACCAGGCGGTTGTAATAAAACGTAGTGCCTGTAAAAGATTAAAATATCACGTGAATCGAATATTGTAATATGGCATAGACTTTAAATAACCTTTCATCTCAAAGGCTGTTCCAATGTTATTCTTGAAAGGAGCTACTTGTTTTGTTATTCACAAAATGAGTCGAATCACGGCAGGAAAAGCTCTCAATCCGCCCCTCGAGAACAATGAATAATAAGCGGCAACACCGTCTATCCATTTTCCTTTTCAACCCCAACAATAAAGAACAAAGAAAATGGCATCAATTGAATTCTAAAATATTTGAGAAAAATACTTGCGCGAGTGAAATATTGTTGTGGTGTTTTGATTTAGGCTTGTTACGTACCTATGCATTTAATTTAGGATCTATTTCAATTTCAATTTTTGCAATGCAACCGTCACTTTTTGTATGTGATGAGAGTAACAAACGAGCATGCAGTCCCACCAACCACTGTACCACCCATGGACATCTGTGACAAACTTCAAAAAAGACTACGAGGGATTGTTAAACACTAAGTCCTGTTCGTATTAGGAGTTAATAAGACTATTAGTTGGTAAGTATTTGTTAGTAACAGGCCTAGTCCTAGGACTGTTAGTGTTAGTTGGTAATGTTGGTAAATATTAGTAATTTTCGAGTTAGTAATCTTTAGTTTTTGTCACATTCAAAGCCGGGCACAGACGCGTTCTTATCATTGATGACTGAGGTGGTCGCCTCTTGTATAAGTGTAACCAGCATCCACACCTATCCGACCGGAACACAATAGTTGAAAAACAATTATTACACGGCAGAAATGGCTGTGGCGATGGCACCGCCCCGGGCGAGCCGTATACAGACAAACCACCTTGATCAGCGTTGTGGGCATACTCTGCCATCCTTATACTGAGAGTAGACCGGTGCACAGTAGTGGTCCGGTACTGGTTTGTTAATGGTATCATAGTCATGTCAAAAAGTTTCAGTTTTCCAAATGAATTGAAGCTTTCCGTTCCTATAATAAATCATTACGAACGAATTACGAAAATAGTGAAGCAAGAGAATGCGCCAATACAATAAATCAAGGTAACATCCCGTGATTATATTTGGAGCTGCCAGAACAATGGCTATTATATTCAAAGCAAATGGATTCTTTTGTGTATCACTAAAGTATTGCTTCCGGCTAATCCAGGTCGATTTCATATTAAACGCGTACATCAAATTAAATTCGATACTCACTTGGCTTTTTGATGGAGGCTGACCAGTATAGGTCATAGATGAGTTCAAAATTGAACTTACATAAAAATGTAAACACGGATTTTTAGTCCAAACACCAATTATCTGATTCCCTTTTCAGCGTCAAAATTACAATGTCATATTTAATATAGGATTCAATAATTTATGGCGTTCTATCAACAGCCATCATTCATTACCAAACTCCATACGCATTTCTCAAGGGCATTTGAAAGATACGATGATAAAATATTTTGTACTGTGATGACTTATTTTAACAAATTTAACCTATGACCAAGTAGAATCACGTATGTTCTTAATATTCCAAGTCAAGAAATAAATTAATAACTTTAGGTTTGAATGAACTGACGGAATGATATGGAACATGACAAACAGTTTTGAACATGACCTGTTATATTACCTTTCTAAAGGCATATGTGATCCCATAAGTTTAGTAAGACGATAAGGATATATTGTGACCGATTTATTACTATTTAATTTATCCGTGAATTATGTTACTTTAGCCTTGTTTAAACTCAATAACAATTATGATAAAGTAAAATATTACCTACTGTTATTATTTGTACTGCTACCGCAATGATCCTGAATGAAAATACAATGACAAATACATAATATATATATATATATTATTATATACATTATATTTATGATATATACAAAAATATACGGTCTTGATTTTCTTGAATTGTAAAGCCTACGTAAAAATTGCACGGAATGCGAAGCTAGATAAAGAGGTATTGCTTAGTGTATAATTTTCAATTAATATCGAATATAAGATAATACCTAAACATCATGTAAACAATGGGAACTCACTCGTTGATGTTATTCATGCCGGTGTTTCAACCCAGTAACACGGATCGTACGACGAAGTGTTCAAAGAGTCAAAATATATTAAATGAATCTTTGTGAAGGACTCTAAGGGTGAGGCGGAGTGCGAGGTGGGGGGAGCGGGGTATGGGCAGGCGGCGCGGAGGCGTTAGTACTATTATCGTATGGTTTGAGATAACATCGGCCGACAAACTCGATTAGCGGCTCGAGTGACTCCGTTTACGTGTGGTGCAAGATGAAGAACATTTTATTATTTTGTAAGTAGATAAACGAAGAAGCAAATTAAAGCTGTGCACTGACGTTAGTCAGTCGGATACTCATATGAAAGTATTAGGAAAGTATAAGCTGAAACCAACTCTTCATTCAATAAAATTGAAATAACGTATGAACTTGTTTTTGTGTTTTGAAGCTCTTATTTTGACGTAACAGTGTAAAAGTATTCCTGCTGTACATCTCACTCAAAGGGAGTCGTCAGAGTGAGATGTAGAGCGAATTCTTTTGTTCTTTTTATCATCACCGGAAAAGCAGTCTTGATGAAACTTACTACCGAAACTGGCAGTGCTGCTACGGCGTAGCATGTAAATACTATCAAATCTGTAGCATGTCCAATAATAACTGTAACAACTCAAGTACCAAGCACTTGGACCACAACCCTTTTATCTGGTTATAATCTATTGAAATTTTATTATCTTACTTGAGAAAGGTAGGCTACAAATGTTCTATGTATCAATAAGTATAATATCTACTTATTGTAAACAACATTCTTTATGGTAGGTAAGTTTGATAATATTTTTTTCCTAAAATAATATTTTATTAGACTTTTAATATTGCAATAAATTGTTTAAAAAAATAAAGAATACAATCTTTAACAAAAAATATTCCCAAAATAAAGGGGACCACTTGAATATTATATATACCTGCTGGCGGGAAAGTTCTCCTCAAGACAGATAAGTGCGTATACAAAATAAAGTGTTTTTTAAGTAATTTACGACGCAGGCGCAAGAGATATTCAGTCATACTCTTAACTGAGCCGCAGTTAATTACTTTTGGCTCTCTCAAACAAGGCTTTGGCGGTAACTCGCCGCTCGTAATTCATTTGAGCACGTATCCTCCTTCGTAGTCCGAGAGCGGGCAACATTTGTATGTATCAAAAGTTTAGCTATAACAGTGGTAGACATAACTAACTATAACGGAGAGCTAGCTGTAATGACATAAGCTTTTTTTTAATTCGTAAATTTCTATCAGAGTATTTACTCTGTATACGCCATGTTTGGTCTCATCAAACATCGCGTAGTAAGGCACTGGATCAGTTGGCACAATTTCATTTTGTAATAATTTGATATTTTTCTCGATCATAAAAATATTGTCACGTAGCTCGGACTTCTTTTTGTTCTCTGGATAAGCAGGGTGTAGTATTATAAGCTACGAAGTCATCGAAACAGTGATTGCTTTATTAACATTACAATTATTTTGTTACAAATATCAGAATCATTTTAAAATTATTGTCTTTAATGTTTTTGATATTTATTTAAGGCGTTTTTTTGTTATTGTTGTCATCGTACCTATACACTTTTTTACCTTATGGACCAAGCAACATTTCGCAATTTGTTTCTTTCGGCATCACCTCATTATAATATATGAGGGTAAAAAGCGTAATAGCATTCTCTACCAGTCAACCCTGAATGATGAAGAGAAGACGTGGTAGGCAAGATAATCAATCGGTTCTAACATACTTTTGAATTTCTATCACAGCCTCTTGGGCTATATCCTCCTTCAAGATGAGGATCGCGTAGACGTATCGGCGCAGGCCGAGAGAGATAGCGCTATACGAGCGAACAGTAAACACACCCCTTCGGACATAATACAAAATATTTATAGGTTGAACACTTCCTTTTGATTTTTTTAAAGCACTATTTCAAATATTGTTTTAATTGATTGCTGGCAGACCATTTGGCGGCTCGAACGCGGATGAACGCCATAATTACAGGCCTAATTTCCTTCCAGTTTTATTATTTTATTCATATTAGAAGTTTACCGATGTCGCGACGGTTAGTGTGGTAGGTAATCAAAAAAGATTACTAAAACGCAGTTAAATACTACCTACAACCATGACGTCACGATATCGTTGTTATGAGTTCAACACTGTCGTGATATCATGAATAGAAATCCTACTTATATTATAATATATTATTATGTTTGTGAGGATGGATGGATGTGTGTTTTAACTCAATCACGCAAATTTCTTTTCCAAGATTCTTATGAAATTTGGTGTTCAGCTTGAACCTTGGAATGGGATATAGACTTATTTCTTCATGCTTCCGACGGCGCTACAACCCTTTGTGGGTCTTGGCCTCTTCCACAAATTTTCTTTAGCTATCTCGCTTTTGCACCTCCTTCCTTAAGCTAGTGTATTTTCGCAGCTTCCTTGGGTCTACTACTTTTTCCAAAAATTAACCCTCTTTCTGGAATGTTTGTATGGGAACATTAATTTAACGCAGACGGAGCCGCGGACAAAGTCTAGTCGGTTATAAACGCGTTGACCGACCTGCTTTACGGAAGATAAGGTTGACGGTGGTATTTTCGCACCCCCATAATTATATAGATACTGGTTCCTCCACCTGTTAACAATAGCTACATATTGCACAATTGCAGCAACAGCAATAGAATAATGAAAGTGTAATGTATCACCACGGTGATTACCAACGCATGGGACTGTAACCGATTGGCCGCAATTATAAAACAATAGCCGTATCGAATAATCGTTATTCAATAATGACTTTTTGCAACAATGTTATTCGATTACGCTTGGTTTAATGAGCTCAGTGAAATACAATGTTGATGGGCGATTCCAAATTCGTTGCAGATTTAAATACAAAAAAAGAGCTTATAAAAACAATCACTGTACACGCGGTACTTAATACGAGGCTTTACTCGCGGCTCCGCCCGCGTAATATGTCCTTGTCTATTCCACAGAAATCGTGAATTTTTCCGGGGTAAAAAGTAGCCTTTGTCACTCTCCGGCCAATATACTGTCTCTTTAATAAAAATCACGTCGAACCGTCGCTTTATTGCAGAGTGAGACAAGGACAAACCAACAAACACATTTAAACATTTACAATATTAGTAAGGATTGCTATGAATTAAAAATAAAAATAAAAGTCAATTGAAATTTTAAATCACATTAATAATTATTAAATCATTAAATTTCGTGCTCATCCAAATTCTCCAATAAAGTCATTATTATACTTCGTTATTGTTCTGAGGATTATACCAAGAGTAAACCAAAGCAAAAAATGGTATGATTTGAACTTTAAAAAAAAGAGTGCTGAGAGTTCTTTCTGGTCTACCATAGATTAAATAGGATAAGTGTGTACCTATTTATTAAGTCGATGACATAGGTGACTCGTGACGTGACATAAGGGATTGGATTTAAAGTTTATAACTAATTTCAAAGTTAATTTAATGTTACTTAAATTATTGTTCTATGACTTACGTCGAGCGTATCGTTTGTACCTCAGGTTTGTACCTTATGACGAAAAAAAAATTATGTGCCCGTAACGTGCCACGAGTCAATATTTTTCTTCCGTAAGAAGCTCTTTCATAACTATATAGATAATTAATGTGAATAGGTTTTCTAAGCCTTTACTAATAGAATAAAGGATTGCATGCTACAAAATAATATTTAAGCAATGCAATAAAATATCCTAAAAGTTACGATACGATCATAATTATGTTAAATAAAGTCCAAATATTAAGAACAGATAAAAAACGGAACAAGCACAAAATAAATAAAAAGATTAGAAAAAATAGAACATAAATTAGTAAATGAACACTACGCCAATTTGTGTCAATCGTATCAAATCTAGGTACAAAGTTAAGCTACCTTGTGCACAGATAGGTAAACGCTATTAACAAAATGAAGTTACAGGATAGATAGAAGCTACTGAGTTTGCCTCAACTCTCAGAATTTCATCAGGTAAGCATGTAGTAGGTTTATGTTTCCACGGTCAACTTAAGAAAGGGTTCCTGTTATTTGACAGATATACCTCTCTGTGTGTACTACCTAGGACATTCGTACCACTTCGATCCTTTGTGAACATTTTTAGGCTTATGCAATTGATTTGTTGACGAGTTTCGCGTAGCGAGTAAGAGACAATGTTTACTAAATACGAGCCTGTAATAACGGCGATAAACAATAATTGGCGGCAGTAAAGCGGGGAACTCACCCGCATGGCCGACCGCAACTCGCCCGGCCATTGTGTCGGCTTTACGCGCTACTATAAATTTTACTCCAACTCCACATTTGCATATCGACAGTATCTGTTTATCATTTTCGCAGTCAACGACGTCGGCTTTTTCTGCGTAAACATGACGGTACGCGGGCTAATGTTGATTTGTGGCGTATTAATGATATTTCCATTCCAGGATGGCCGAGTTAAACATGATAATATCTTGCATATTTCTCCAAGTTTTTTCCCTAGTTTAGCCAGGATTCGTTTGTGAAGCAGTTATTCATTCTGAGTTGCGTTTGTAACAATTTCCAAAAAACTGTAAAACGAACAAGGTCTATTGAAGAACAATGGTCGATCCCCCAAATAGGTATGAATACTCTGTGAACCTCATTCATTTAAACATGCGCATTCATGTTTAGAGATGGATGCAGTGAAAGTTATTGAAACAAACGAGTGGCGCTGGCAAGGTGGTCCCATCGTTAATCTTTTATCTAACGCCGTGTCGTCTACTCTTTGTGGTAATGTCACGGACGTCTGGGTACGGAGCGTGGCGAATCGATGCCGTTTCTCGCCACACCCCCCTGTTCGCCATTGTGCTACAAACCCTGAATCTATTTTAACACATTAGCTTTACTGCCTAATGTGAATCGTCATTAAATTTTTAAATTGAATCGGTTTATTTTTATGCATTTGAAATTACATTTGTAATATCTCTTCTATTCATGTACCTTTTATTGTTGGTGGTAATGCATGTTTGGAAACATAAAACCTCATAAAACATACGTTTTGTATTGTTGGCCGCTAATTCTATTTTGTAAAAGCAATTTAACCCACTTTCAGATGTACAGAAATGACGGACGAATGACACGGACAGGTCACTCCTGTGAGTGTATTTTAAAAGTCATTTTAATTTAGTTCTAACGTCAAAGTTTCCTATCGAAGTAAAGACGAATGATAAAAGGTTTAGCCTTGCACCAAAGAATACTAACGCACATTCTTCCAAAGTTTTTTGTATGTTCTTGTATGATGTATGTATGTTATGTAGGTATACCTAAGTATAATAATATATTATGTACTTATAGAGAATATACCAGACTTCATGGATTTTGGTAAATTAAATCACGGAACCCTTTCCTGACTTAACCCTAGCATATGACCGTAACTTATCTGCTCATCAGTGACTCAACCATGAGTTTTGTATAGTAAAATTGCGCAGGCGTCATGTAAGTCACTAGCGTTCTAACCGCTAGCAAATTAAGATTTGTGTGGAATTGTTCTCATAAGTCTTTAATTTGATAAAGTTTAACTTACGGTATCAAGCATTGCGTTAGGAATTACATATATACATAATTATTTATTGAAAAACTTTTGTGCAGGCTATTACTTAATGCAAAGGTACTGCTTATTTACGGGCGTGTCAGTACAGTATTTGTCCATATATTTCATATATTTACTATATGCTTCACATACAAATACAATATAAACCAAGTATATTCAAACCGATATACCTACTCCTTTAAATAATATCGATAACAATACAGATTAATATAAATTTTAAGTATTTTGTATAATCCATTGTATTTAAGGTGTACGTACAATAAAGAGTAAAATAATAATAATATATTTCTATAAGAGTTTCTTAGTTTAATTTCGCTGGACTTTGCAATACTTATGAAGCACAATATTGTACGTAGTCGCTAGCAAGTTTACTTGAGAAATACTCATGGTTGAGGCACCGAACAGAGATGACAGGAGGCGTGAATAATAACATACTATTCAAAAGCACTGAGTCAAGCCGCCCGCCAATTTTCAAATTAAACATTCCGAGTCGTTAAGTGACTAATTAGGGTCGCCACAATGCAATTATCTTGATTTTAAAAAGACAGACTACACTTAAGCACTTAGGATATTAGAGGTCTATTATACTGTGTGCTTATCTAATTATACTCGGGCCAAGTTAATTTACCTACATTCTAAATTCAAAAGGATGTCCCTATAACCAACATCAGTACAACGAGGGCTGACAGGGCAGCTCATGAGTCAACGGATTAGGCAAGTTTGAACCTTAAAAAAAAATAAAAATATCTGTTCAGTTATGATGATTACTAAATGCTGTAGGAGTACCTACGTAAAGTTTTAAGCCATAAATAGCTTTTAAAGTTAAAAAGTTTTAAGTTTAAAAGCTATTTATACCTTAAAATTTAATTAATGTTTCGTTATAAATTCATTATAATTCTTGACGCTGTGCGTCCGGTTAGTTATTTTTTGTTTGTTTCTCTTATACTTACTCTATCAAACACGAAAGTAAAACTTTAAAAAAACATAATATTGTTTTTGTTTTTTTTTCTAGCGACAGCACTAGTATGATATTGCAAACATATTTAATAACATTCGGTACCATAGTTTTTTAGTAGAGTAGTACATTTAACATAAAACAGATTTGCAAAATGCTTTGTGCACGAAACACTAACTCAGGGTATCAAAAACCACGAGTTTAATAACAATGCCAATATTTTGAAAACTAAGATATTATACTATTTATCTATAGTCGAAGTAGCTCGATAGGTCACCCGTGAGCTGCATTGACACTTTGTCAGCCCTCGTCGTATTGACGTTGGTTTTAGCCTACTACCTACCAATAACATTGCTTGAAATGTATCTGCTAGACAATAAATAAACATTATACATACCTACATAATACAGATTTCATCTTCAATTAAATTCATAATAAATTGCTTTGGAGATTGAAAGAGGCAATAAGCCAGCCAAAGCCAACCCTCGCCCAACACCTCAAGTACTATTTGCTCACCACGATTCATCCCATTAAGACGCTGAATAAACTCATTATGAGTGAATGCGACTACCCGCCGAAAGGCTCCCTTTCAACGATATTAAACCGCGTTATCCGCGTTTATTCCCGGCCTTGATTAGTACCGTATCATTTAATCCTAGTAATTATAGAAGTGCAACGAAAAATCGACCGTGACTCACGTTAAATAAAGTTTAAAGTTGCCAGAGGTGACTTAAGTGCGGCGCCTTTGACCGCAGGAGATGAAAAGCACCGCGCGCGACCATTTATCATTGACAAACACAATTGTATTGGGACTCGGCTGAAGAAATTGGTAGACAAACAATCCAAGATTCAAATTTTAGTAGCCTTACAATTCTTTGTTCCGCTGCCCATTGTAACTCATATTTATATCGACACAAAAAACTTTCGACGGACAAAAAAGTAAATTGATATTTTTTCTGCATTCACACAGTCTTCAAAAATATCGAACGCCACACTATTATGACGGCTCTATGTTCTCGTTGATCATGCGTTTTCCAAGACTAAATTATTGTGTACTCCACTGCACTATACTGCTGATAATTATTACCATTGAGTATGTACATTTAGAACTATGTACAATGTCTTTCTTTATAGATTAACGAGCCATAGATCTTTATTCAAGTGATAGTAGTATTATGCCTAGTCGTTTCTTGGCTTGATATTATTATTGAACTCCCATAAATTAATGCAATTAGATATAAGAGAACTTATATTGTTACTAATACCATTACATTACATTATTTCTATTCCCAAAAATGTACAGAAAATACAAAATGTTGTCTTTCAATACTTGAACTTCTTTCGAATCAAAAATCTTAATAGACCTACATACACACGGAAGAATGCAAAGGTCAGTAACCGAGGAAAGTACCCTAAATATCCATGATATGAAATATTATATTGCAGTGACATAGAGTCTAGGGAGTCTCTAGGAAGAGTCGGGAGGCGTCGCCCCGCCTACCGGCTCGTCCAATGGCGCTCGAGACGCGCTATCCCGGAATCCCGGGAGACACCGCGGCGCAAGGACTTTGGTTCCAAATGCTTTTGTTTTTAAATGGCTTCAATTAACTTTGTATATTCCTTTATTTGCAACGAGCTGGGTTGTTGTGAACATTCAAACTATTTTAATGAGTCTCATGAAACTTCACACACGAACTAATTCCGTGCTCGGTTTTGATCAGTGTGAGATTGCCTTCGACAGCTGCAGCTTTTTAGACATGAGGATCTGTTGACTTTGTATTAGCAGAGGCGTTTTCATCGAACTCTAAGATTCATCTCTTCAGTCATGATCATGAGCCTGACTCCTGTCTAAAGATCAGATTAGACGATTTGTAGATAATATGGAATTAGTGATAGATATAAGATACGTCACGCAAAATTCTTATAACTGAACTTCTTACCTCTTCTTCTCGCTAAAGCTCTCACCTCCTCGATTCTGATGTTGCAGTAGCTGCCTGCATAAACTGTAATACTTTTACTGTCTAAATATATTGAAATAGTACCTACTGAGATATCAAGCCAAAGCGTTGTCGTTGATCTCGAGAATCCAAAATTGGAGTGTCTGTCTGTGACGGTAAGTGATTCAATAGAATATGCTATTTATATGACACCTAAACATAATCAACCATTTTTAGAATTTTTGTCTGTCTGTACGTCTGTTTGTCGTGAACAGCCTCTGAAAACTCTGAACGGATTTTGATGAATTTTCAGGGATTATAGAAGGTACACTAATTTACCGTATCTATAGGTATACCGTATTGTTTAATTTCAAAATCACAGACGGTTTTCTAGTTATAGCCCTTAGCGTTAGTATCCCAAGGGTCCCATTTATAACAACGTTTCATACGTTTAAAATTAAATTTCACGCGGGCGCAGTCGCGAGCATTCCCTAGTATTCAATAAAACAAAATACTACTTACCAAAAGTACTACGCACTCTGTGGAGTGAAAGGTCTAAGGCGCTCTGTGATAGTGCAGTTGACCTTAATTAAGTTCATAGGGACGCTAATAAAACTCATTTTGTTGTATTTGACTAAGCAAATATATTTGATAATGAAGCAGTCTTTATTTATCACGTCACATATGAATACTGCGACAACTCCGGTGGTTTATTGAATAATTTATTGGCGTTCATTATGCGCTCATTAGACGCCGAATTAATCAGTCGGTAACAGGGCGTCATAGAACGGTAGAGGCATTTAGATCGTACCTCACAATGATTGTAATTTAAATTCAATAATTTGAAAATAAGTAGTGACGAGTAGGTAATATTTCGGACCAATCCAGATTTCGAACCCCAAGGCATGCCTTATATCACAAGGAATTGTTAATCTGAGTCTCTTTTTTATATCAGCATCATCGTCATAATCGCAACCCATCAACGGCCTACTACTGAGCGCGGGTCTCCTTTCAAGGTGAAAAAGGTAAGGCCATTGTCCACCACGCTGGCCAAGTCCGGATTGGCAGACTTCACATGCCTTTGAGAACATTATGGAGAACTCTCACTCAGGCATTCAGGTTTGCTCACGATGTTTTCCTTCACCGAAGCAGATGATATTCAATTACGTAAACCGCACTTAACATAGAAAAGTCAGAGGTGCCTGAGATTTGAACCCCGGACCTCGTGAGTAGGAGGCCGAAGTTTTAACCAATAGCTATTATCGCTTGATATACTTTACCCAAAGTATTCATACGTATATTAATTAATATCCTATAATAAAAATACAATGCAACAATTTAATAGTCACTTCCATGTTGACACTGTGAGACACATGCAGACTACATGAGTAGGTACTTAAGTAGTTAAAGTTCCCATGATTGTAAAAAGAGTCGATCGGTTGCTACATTAATAATGAACTTTTATAACAGCTTTAATTGGGTTCGATCCGAATTGGTGCTACAAGTTTTAATAATAAATATTTATACAGGTAGCAGCTGCATTAAAATCTTCGCTCGATACCCAAATAATAATTAGCCTGCCCTTAGCACCTCGGCCGGCGTCCGAGAAAAAAGACCGCGTCCAGTCTCGCTCGCGAACCAACATAACCTGTAATTTGGAAATTATTATCTAACACATTGTGCCTTTCTGGTTATCCCGCCGGTCAATTTGCCGTTTTTATGGCTCCCACAGAGCTGCGGTCTCTAATTATCTCTGCCACGATCGCGGCCCGAGGCGAGATCACATCTACGACGAGCCAGAGAACTGCACCTTATATCTGGGCGCCACGGTCTAAAACGACCCACTGGTTGAACCGAAGCTTAGATACATGAGAAAATGTGTTTGAAGGGGTAACACGTCCGCGCAAACTCTATTTGTTCTACCGCTAACTCTAACAGCTTTAATTATTTTACTATCAGAAACTAGACGACTAGTTTGCAACGGGCAATAAATTAATTGGCTACAACCATTGCTAGGCACGAGTTATTTTTCACAGCGGAGGAGGCCTGGAGCTCACTCCACCACGATGCTTTAGTGCTTATTGACGAAGTTAGAGCCCAGCTCGATTGTTGGAGTTTACTAGCCGCCCGACGATCTCCGACAAGGACACAAACCGATTGGTAAATCTGCCTTCCGAAGCACGGAAGCGCTAATTATATTTTACCACTAGCTGTGCCCCTAGTGAGGCGATAACTTCCGATCGCAGCCAGGGCGCGGCTTGATCTGTTCGATCAGTTACGATTTACTTACGATTGTCACCTCCGCTATGTAAGGTATTTGATATATAGATATATGTATACTAAATATTCGTTACTCAACAACAAACCGGTTGATTGTGATGATCCAACATATCGATATAAATATCGGATAACTAAAGTTATCGATGTAGCAGCTTTGTGCTTTATAATCACTAGTAGTACCAGACATCTTTAAACCTTGTTAGTGATATACTACTATAAACCGTCAACATTTCCTTTTTATACGCTATTATCTATGCATGATGTCGTAAATTTAAATTATAATCGGTAAATTTTAACGCCCAATTTAAAATTAGAGAAACGAACGGACCGGGAAAATAACTAAACGTAGAGTCGTTTGAAAGCGATTTCGGCACTGGACGCTCGTATTCTATTAGAAAGGACTACTAATAAAATTAATTTATTTCTCGATTACTGTAGTAAGTGAGTTCAAAAACGAGCCGCGGCGTCGATTCATTAATCATATTAATTAAGACGAGGCATGAGCGCCTTTGTTCGCGGCGCTTTCGTTAAACGAGTCGTCTTTACGCCTCGAATTACTAGTTCGACGTATACGCTGTCGTGCGACCGAGCAATTATATTTCGGGCATTTGCATTTATAGTGACACCGCGATGCCGTGACGCGAGGCGATAACTGCGCGTTCCGTTCCGTTCCGTTCCGTTCTGCATTCCGTGAGGCAATCGGTGGATTGGTCAGAGACAATATTGTCTATGGCGAGCGCGTGTGAGCTCGTCTTGCGATTTACTTGTTTTATGTGTGTAATCGAATAATTGCAGAGTGGAAGTTTTTACAAGCAGCGCGCGGGCGTGATTTGCACCGCTCGTGTTACTTTACATTAGATTGTTTTTATGAGACTGATGAATTGAAAGTGAGGCTGGAACATACCGTGACCGACAATAACAGCTTGCTAAATGCCGATGATTAAATTTCAATTGAATTGAAACAAGTTATTCGTAAATGAAATGTGTGTGTAATTGCAATTCATTTTCACATTTTGAGAAAACTTTGGTTAACTGTTAAACTGCGGAAAGTAGCAGTAATGCGTTGGATAACTTTACTGTCATGGGTTTTGTGGTATTAAATATACGGTCTGAACGCTAATTCTTAGTCTTCACTGAACGTATGGTACATTTTTACAAATTAAACATATAGTTCCTAAAATACTTAAAAATAGATAGCTAAACCCTATTTTTTTAAACACACTCACTTCCACGCACTCTGATTCGGTGTTGTGGATGGCGAACTCACAGAAAACATAATTTTCAATGTAGCTACATTTATATGCCAAATAAAATTAAATGTCAGCCCCGACCGGGGATCAAACCCGGGACTCGCCATTGAAAGTTAAAGCAAAAAAGTTCATTAACCTTTTAACGTTTTACGGATTCGTTCCAGACAGTCCGACGCCACCGTCGCATTGCCGCCTTAGAATCCGTATTGTTAGATTAAGTACAGTTCACAAGGAGTCATTATACTTACTGTAATATAATATGGCACTGTCTGTATCTATTATTATCTTAACAAATTTCTTAAGTAGGTACCTAATTAAGACAAAGAGACCAACTTGGGACTTTATTTTTGAATCGCTCACCGCGGGACGAGCGCTCCATTTCTTGTAATTTTCGTTTGACATCGGAAAATTCTGTATTTCTGAATCGCTCGACTACGAGTGGTCTCAAATACTCGGTGGGCGGAGCGAGCGATAGCATAAATATCAAATATGTGACATTACTGCCATTCAGATACTCATCTGTAAGTATCCATTTGTACATTTTATTTATTATTAAAAGTCATTTATTAAAATATTGATCAGTCATCGTGTGACTTGGTAGTCGACTATGACATAAGCCGCATGTGACGATACAATTTCTAACGAGAGATTCAAAAATAGTGCTCCAATACAAAGGTTTAAAGGTGTTTTGCGAGAAAAGTGGCGCATGGTGAGGGACGCTACTTGCCCGAGAAATAGAATAAAATTAATTGACTTGACTCAAGCACTCACTGAACTCCTTGACTAAATATTTGTAGTAAAGTCTTAGCTACAAAATTACTCGTAACTTGACTTAAATATCGAATTGTCCGAACTAGGGCTAAGGGCAGGACAGTGAAAAACTGGTGACTCTACTGCGGATAAAAGTAGCAATTTGGTAAATAATTACGTGTGGCGTAATAATAGCTAGTTTTTGTTTAATGTTATAGGTACGCGCAATTTACTACTAATGAGATAAAATAATTATAAAAGAAGAGAATAACAGAGTATTTTCAATTTGCCCAGTCGCATCGCATGTAACAAAATCTAAATGCGAAGTTACCGTGTAATTATGAGTAGGAGGTACGTACGACTAAATGCCATATCACACACACACACTCATGTCATTAATTCAATTAAGAATGATATCTCTATCGACTTCTGCAAGACATGTAACCAAACTTATGGACTTGATAGGACATTTCAAAAGGACTGTGCAGAAAGAGAAAGTTGCAAAAGTGCAAGTCTGTATACCTTATATTTTTATTATTCAACTCATCAACATTGTAACCCACTGCCAGGCACAAACGCCTACCCTAAGTAACGCCACGCCATTCAGCTATGCCATGGTTGACTGGTAAAGAACGCCACTAGAAATTAAGTCCGCCTTTTGTAAAAACGAACTTAAGGTCTTGTACAGTAAAGACGAAATAAAAAGATTTCATGGAAACCCTAACTAGGTAATTTCTTTACCTGTAATTATTTGGTATTAGGACCTTAGCGAATACGATCTATCATTTTAATACGACGCTATTACAATAATCGGCGTTGACAATGCCACTGAATTGCGCATAGTGATTCATTGGGAATTCAAGAACGAGTTCCTACATTTATTCCATAAAATGGAAGCTTTGATTATGTTTCAATAATCAATAATAATAATAATTTCAATAATCAAAGTTTCAAAATCAATAAGATTTTCTGACATTTGGCTTCGCCACTAACTCCGCAAATTAGTTGAGCTATATATGAACTAGGAACTATAGGTAACAAATAGATAGCTAGGTAGTTATGATGTTTGAAGACTTTACAGTCACAGGTGATAGTCATTAATGTATCTTCACCTTCTTACAGAAAAACTGTAAAAAAAATTCTGTTTCTGTATTCTGTATGTCAATTTTCAATTCAGGTACCTACCTTGCGCTCTCCCGTAAGGCTTTCGAAAGTTATTTGCGATTATTTCCGAATTTCATTATTGCGTTATCATATTATTGTTGTTAAATATTGCCACGACAACAGAAATACGACCTTAATGCATTTATAATTGGGTTTACATTGTAATGTCGTATATTTAAAAAAGTCAAAGAGATGAAAGATGCCGCCACCATTTGTCACTACTTTGGGAACGAGGTGGCGGAGTAAAGTACTGGCCCGCCCTGTTTGCACCTCGGGCACCACTTGTCTTTTTCTGAAAAGACTGATTCCACTGTCGAGGTTCATACGGCAAACTCTTTAAATGTCCATATTATTATAATCGAGACCATCATAGAATATACGGGGTACTACAACTGTCAGTAATCTACTTATTGATTACTAGACTTTTCCTGTGGCTCCGCCCGCCTAAGTTCCCACAGACAGTACATTTTTCGAGATAAAAGGTATTGAACCAGGCTTTTGTCACCCTCCGACCCATGAACAGTCTCTGCAAAAAATCACGTCGATCCGATGCTTCACACAGAAGGACAAACCAACAAATACACATTCATATTTGTAATATGTAATAGTACCTATCTACGTACCTATGTGAAAATAGTAAATAAAATAAAAACAAAAACAAATTATGTGGATGTGCTTTAAATGTTTAACGTATGTAGCCGCAAAGCCCTATTCATACAGAAACGCCCGTTTACAGCCCACCAGCGGCCACGTTAGGCCACGGAGCTCTCACAACTGAACTCCGCGACAAATAGCGCGACCCTGAAAAGCAGCAGTTGCAATGCCCAAGCTGATAACTTTATTGTCGTATATTATAAACAATTATGTTATGGTTCAAATTAAAAACAGTACTTTATCATGGTGAATATAATTTACTTCCACAGTAAAGAAAATGTTTTTCATTAAAAAAAAATTAAAGTACATACTATACATACTATACTTATGTAGGTACCTACCTTATTTTTTGATTTCACTATTATAATCAAAAGCCTATAACTTCCCGATTTGAACAACCTATTTTTGGACATAATATCTTCTATATAATAAAATATAAAACATAGTCACAAAATTGTGTTCCTACCATTTATAATTAAATAACGCCTAGACCGATTTTCATGATTTTTGATTTGTTGGATTTGTCTCCGCCCGGAATAGCAAAATAACTATTAATACATATGAAAAATTAAGAAAAAAGAATAGAGATAAAACAAATCGACGACGTTCGGTTTGATAGGTTCTTGTTTGTCCCGTATGCGTTCCAATGATCTGATTTCGATGAAACTTTGGTGAGTTGTTATGCGCACACCGGCGAGCGTTTTTGCGTTGGTAAAATTACCTACCAGGACGACGTATGCCGAGACAGTTAGATTAACCTGTTTAACATTAAAACTTTATGTTGTAAAACTTATGTTTAACCAACTTTATATAAATAAACGTATTTTTTTTAAATATACTCTTAGGTAGGTACATAAATTTGAAAACCGCCAGTGGACACAGTGCCAAACACACGGTGGAATGCGAACTTAATGGTTTTGGTTTTGGGACCGTGGCCAATCACTGCGTCATCAAAATTAAGGAAACATTCAACGTGGTCAGTTTGCGACCATCAGATGGGTAAAAACAGGACTAATGTTGGCACCCAGGTGCCAATCGGATGCTTTTAACTTCCAGTAGATTAACTCGTACTCCAATAATATGTAACTAGAATTGACCCGCGCTTATGCCCGTGAATGTTATCAGGATAAAAAGTAACGCCTATGATTGACATAGGCCCATAATTTATCTCTATGCAAAACGAATGACGTCGATACGTTGCTCTTTTGCTGCGTGACGTAACGACAAACGCACAAACATACTTTCGCGTTTATGATATTAGTAGTGATAGTGATTTCAAAGTAGGTGGTAGGAACGAGTCGTGCGCCCAAAATCAGATGGGACTGCAATGTCTTGATGACGATTATGATTCTTATTAAGTTATTATTATTGGTAACATTGTTAGTTATATTATTGACACTTCCTTCAATAGTGTTATCTAATCTAATCACTCTTTATTTGTAATGAAAAGAAAGCGTATTTCGTAAAACAAAGCAGTGTTTGCGTGTAAGCACGCAGGCTGCTGTAAATAGTAATTAAATAATTCGAGCCACTAATACGTACGAGTAGATTCGAATGGACGGGCGGCCATTACACGCAAAACGCCAAATCATTTACAAGAAAGCGAGAGCCCGCCTTGTACTATTTACATAATTTATTCACGGCACACCAGACTAGCGTTGCAACTTGGAAAAGGGCCTTTCTTTATACTTAGCCATTTTGACTTTTGTATTGAATTTTGTTCTTTTGTTTATGTCTATAAATAATATTGATTGATTCGTTATAAATTTGTTTGTTGTAATAATGATTGTAATATGGTTGTAATATAACATACAACGAACAAAATAAACAAACTTAATCTTACTCAGTAGCAGTAGTAAATAAATATTTCGTAATAAACTGACGGATTTACATAATGGCAAATCTGGGTTCGTAGGGAATAAGAGAAAGGGCATGTTTGTTTAGGCTACATAATGTGATGATAAAATTCTGTATTTTTCAGTTGCATTAGAAATTTTTTCATTTGTTTAAAATTCTACCAAAACCAGACCGAAAACATTTAAACCAATGCTTACCATATTATTGTTACTAAATTATTGATTGTGTAATGAAAATTAAAATAATTTTGGTATTTAATTACAAAGATAAAATAAACAAAAATATTGTAACCGTCTTATTTTGTAATAATTAATTAAAAAATTATACGTTTCGGGTTTCGGTTGTTTATTTTAGCTATTTTTCTAATAAGTAGGCACCTATATAGATTTAATTTCCATTTTGTCGGTTTTTTTAATACCCGCGGGATATTTTTTAATTGTAGTTTATGCACTAGACCTTAAACCGTATCACATGCCGTGAGCTACAACGCTCTTCGTCTAACGCCGCGATACAATCTCCCAAATATTAAACTAATATTTAGGCAACGCTTTGCCTGGAGCCGCCTCATTTGAATAAGGTACGGTTCCATCCGGTTAGTTCACAACTATTGATGGATTCGTGAAAGTCGATAAGCCGAATATGATATTGTAAGAGCCTAGGTATAATTATTCAATTCTATCTAACAATGAAAACTTTTCAATCGTATTTCACAAGAATAACACGTACTCGTTTAATTAAGGCTAATTTTTGATTAACAGCAGCGATGAAAACCGCCGTAAGTTTATTTTGGGTAAAAGCAAAATTGAAATACATTACGATAAAACGTTGTATTTAGCAGCGAGCGTTTATTTTATAATCTAAATAAATAAAACATACATTTATAATGCAGATAAGGATTATACAACAAAACCAAGAATCCAAAATCGAGAGCTCAATATAATATGGTTATTACTTAAAAGCAAATACTTCCGGGAAATTGCAGGAAAAGAGGACGCTAGGTCGGTTTACATGTAAATATAAATATAACAATGCAAACAGTAAACCATATTTGTACTAAATTAAAAAATAGATAAAAAAGTTTAGTCGTGTACAAATATTATTAAGTGAATTAAATTAGTCAAATATTAATAAACTAATAAGTAACCTACTATGACCGCGTCACCTGACGCCGATTTGTTATTGATCCAAATATACATAGCCGTGCGCAGTAGCGAGAGTGTAGCTTAAGCCGGTCGGGTGTAGCTGTAAATATCATAATCATAACCCATTAGCCAGTTAATGCTATGTCTCCGCGGCGGCCTTTGAGCCAGCTTTATTGCTTCGCTATTAATTGTGAACATCCACTGAGAATTAATGCCGATATACAACCTCCGCCTTCCGCTGCGTCGGCCCTAAAACCCAAAATATAACTTAAGCCTCGATAATTTGATCATGTAAGAAATTGAAATTAGATCTTACTTTCCAGTTTTCGAAATGTAAATTTTGTGTTGGGATCACACTTATAAATTTAAGGTAGGTAGGAACGTGATAACGTTAATATTGCATGTTTCAAATACTGATTGATTGATAATATTGGTTGATGTTAATTATTTTACGGTTTGTTATTAATTATTATTATTTTTATACAATGTTTTTTCTCTCCAAAGAGGTATTATTACTATTGCACGGGCCTCAGCCAAGTGTAATAGTGTAAAGTTGTTAATTTTTGTTTAAAAACTTGCGAATTATGCGACAAGTATTACGGACTTTTTGTAATCTGTGTGACACATAAGGGTGGATATGAATTGTTTGTAAGCTCTTACTTAAATGTTTCGGGATGACATATTATTATTCTTTGGTCAAGGACCAGCTTTCTTATGTGTTAATTTCACCACCCTATCCCTACGTGTTGCCATCAACCAAACAAAGAGGTGGTCCTTTACCATACGCTACATTTAAAAACACAAAACAAAATGCTGAATTCAGAGTTCACAGGACCGGGCAGTCTAGCGCTAATTAATGGAGATCTATGTCCAGCAGTGCCTGAAGTCGAAAGTATTCGAGCAGTGTGTGTTTGCAGTGATGACATACGGATCCGAGACGTAGTCCTTTACAGTCGGCCTGATTCGAAAGATCAAAGTCACCCAGCGTGCTATGGATAGAGCAATGCTCGGTATTTCGTTACGCGACCGAATCAGAAATGACGAAATTCGTAGACGAACAAAGGTTACCGACATTGCTCGCAGAATAAGAAATCTCAAGTGGCAATAGGCAAGCCACGTCTTTCGCAGGACTGATAACCTATGTGGAGAATGGTTCTCGAATGGAGACCACGACTCGGAAAATGCAACAG
>DWLO01000110.1:0-26729 GCA_018245335.1 Dalla quadristriga
CTCCAGTTCCTTCTACGGTCCTATTCGAGGTTTGTCACAGATGTCATGGGCGGCAGCGGATGGGTGGAGCTGCATGCCCGTTTGTTATATTAAACCAATAAAAAAAAAAAAGCATTAATACATACCCTAATATTCTTATCAGCTCCTAATACTAACAGAACTAACTAGCAGTCCTATTTGAAGTTTGTCGCAGATGTTCAAAACACAAACAAAATAAGTTTACGTTTAACATTTACATCACTACTAATATAGAAAATGCGAAAATGTGCCTAATGGATGGTTGGTTTGTCCTTTTATCTCGCTGCAACGGAGCAACGGGCTCATGTGATATTTGCATAGAGATAGTTTTTGGGCCGGTGAGTGACATAGGCCACATTTTATCCCGGAGAATTGAAAAGTTCCTGTGGTCGGGATGAGGAATTTTTACGTGGGCGGGAGCCGCGAAGGCGGAGGCGTAAAGCCAATAATTCTAATAAATAACGAAAATGGGCTTATGTCTATTTGCGCTGATAGATTCTCAACAATATTGTAATATGTAGCCTGGGAATATTACAATTTGTTGAATTGTAACTTAGGAGTATTCAATCAACAATATAAAAAAACTCTTTCTATCATGCTCAAGATTACTAGGTACTAAAACACTCAAATACTTTAAACAAAACATAACATCAAGTTCATATTAAATGACCCTCAAAATTCGCTCCATAGAGTACATAATATTATACCCGCTTACCAAAATACGGTGCGATTTATGAATTCTGCAACTAACTTTTCTAGGGAAAAAGTCAAGTAAAACATGTTGCAAAGAAAAATAATATGCTGGCTAAAAAAAGATTTCATATGGATAATAATATGTACCTTTTTATACACTATATTAGTATATATTATTTTTTATTATTGTCTACAATAATCATTTTATATACTATATACCCAATATTTTATAATATATACCTACCTGTTTAGTATGACGTATGAACATGACTAATATAAGTAATTATTACCATTATCAGAAATGTACTACATTCTTTTAAATATTAAGCAGTATTTTCACGAACGAACGGGACTTATTTTTGCATGCACTTGAATATGAATTGGGAAACCGAAAAAGGGCTGAGTGACGCGCATTAATGAAGCCGGAAACGCAATAAAGACTTATTATAGTCATCACAAACTAATAGGCCCGTTTTGACACATTGATGTAAACAAATAATAACCAAAGAAACCGATGTTACGACATATCGATTCAAAATTATGAGAGTTTGGAATCGTTTAGATTACAACGTTCATTTAACCTTTATGTTAAAAATTATAGAGTTTACTAGGATACATTTTACCAATAATAAAGATCTGTATAGAAAAAAGATTTCATAATTAAAATTTTTTAATCCTTTTCGGCACACCAATCCGCATTGGAGCAGAGTGGTAGAGTACGTTCCAGGAATACTCAGCTATTATTCGGTTAGTATTTTCGTCTATCTATTTAATACAAAAAATTTATTCTCGGTTTATTTTCGTTTATTAGATTTGTTTTGATCAATTGATTCAGAATGGTTTTAAGGTATGGTTTTATGCTCTAGCCGGCCAAAAGCCGACTGATACAACATTCTAACAACTATTTTATTCGTTATAATGGTAAAAAATAATAAATTTATTGTGCAAAATACGCGTTCGAAAATTAAAATCGTCAAACGCAACGCCTTTGTTTAGAACAAACGAAACGAGACGACATCCCCAGTATTTCCAGTTGTAACCACCCTATTTATTTCCGCTGGTGGGAAAGCACTGTGGTGGTGGTGACAGAAGACCTTTGGTCTCACACGTCAAAAATGCAAGAAATTCCACTTGTTACCAATACACCAGTAGAACTGACCGCATTCTTCCGCATTCTTCCGCAATCCTACAATCTTTCTTTGGATATATGATTAAGCAAACGGATATCTCGGATACTACGGATACACAATAATACTTTAAAAACTGTACCTAGTCACTAATTAAATAGAACGTGTTCTAAGCAAAATTGTTCGGTAGGGAAATTGGGTAGCTCAAACTTTATCACAGCAAGTACAACAACGATTTGCACTGAGTAATTTTCTAACCGTCTGTGCTGCACTATATACAAACACTAGCTTTGTTCGCAAATAAATCATTGCACCATAGAAACTTTAACATCCATTTTCGCCTACTGTAATGGAGAACTTCAGAACACTGATACAATTGACAACCACCACAGTCCTGTTGAGTGTGACGAAATTCTAATAGGAATAATTCCAACTGGACTGTCCTGTAACTAAGTAACTAGATCAGATGTTAACTAAGTAATAGGTACAAACTGAACTAACTTATCAGTCCTGTTCGAGCTTATTACCGGGGGCCCTAAGTGATCTAATCCCATACCAGGATAGAAAAAAAAAATTAAGTCACTACATCGTAGAAAAGATTAATTATCGGTTCAAGAGCGAGTCGGCCTTGCTCACTAAGGGTTTCGAACGACGGCACATGCTGCTTGAGCAAAATGTATGCGAGTCCAGATCAAATTATTGGTAACTGGCTTGCGACTTCGTCCGCCTGCAATCTCGAAATACAGAAAGTTTAAAAACGATGAAAAGGAGTACAGACTGTCATAGACCTTATGACAAAAAACTCTTTGGAGACATTGAAATATAATAAAGTTTATCGGTAACTTAGTGTATAGTTAGTTAATGCTGTTGTACTGGTGTACCTACAATAAAGTGTTTTTGTATTGTATTGTATTGTATCAGACCCGACTGAGCGTAATTTTCTTCCACTCTAATAGAAATGTTAGCTTAACATCAAGAAAATGTCCGATTTTAGTGCTTTGTTGAAACCATTTGATTGGCAATTTATGTGTATTCAGGGAATAAATTTGTAGCACAGTAATTGCTCCATTGTGTTGCCTCGGCAGTTCACCGCTAAACGTTGTCGGCTAGCCATATAGAATTACTAAACCATTAAATGGCCCTGTATCGGTACGTTTATGAGTGTTATGATATAGTAGGTACGGCGGTAGATTAACAAGTAAGGTACCTCAAATATTCTAATATCGCTTTATATGGGGTGTGATTTTGCGAAATTCTGAAGTACGTATTTCTATTTATAACGTTATTGTTTGTTGAATTTAAATACATATTTTTATTTACTTTATTAAAAAAATTAACTATTAAAGAAATTAATTTAAATATAGGTACAACCCTTTTAGAATTAAAGATTAATATTATACTAAAATATAAATATGTAAGTATAAAAATACTAAGGTTTTATACTTAGGTTTTAGTTTATAATATTATTATTTGTTTTTTTATTTCATGAACTTCTGAATCTCGTTTCTTAGTGGGGGTCTACGTTGGACCTAGAGAAAATCTACATACCAAATCTCAAGTTTTCTAGACTGCGGTAATGCATGATGATGATAATAATAATTATTATGATATAAAATCGGATAGTTCGAGTTTTTCCAGCTCCGAGCGCTTCGACTACATCTGATCGTTTGGGCCCTCAGATACTAACATGACTAACTTGCACTAAGATTACTGTTTATTGTAGACCAAAAGGAAAAGAAAAACAAAAATAGAAAACCACTTAGAGGGTACAAAAGGCTAAAAAGCTAATTCTTCCAGAAAATCTTGCGGTAAGGAGTTAAAGCAAATAGGACGGACAAGATAAAAAGTAGTTTTCATTTAAATTTACTTCTGATTTCTTCTATTTCTTACAAGTCTTCATTCCTACAGCTCTGTTCCTAGCAAATACAAATGAACAAATTCATAACTTTGTACGAACTGATCTGTCTTAAAATAAAAGTCTTTCCTACTATCCCGTTCGGGTATATTTGCAGATAGGCAATGGTCACATAGCATTCCCGTTCTGTTCTTGCTCTGTTTGAATTCTTAAATGTTTCCATCCACACTTTTACCACATTTTGTTAGGTTACGTGAAAAATATTCAAATATCCGCATTACACTTCGGTAACAGTACCTACCTAAATTAAAAATAAGTTGTGTTTTTTCGACCAGCTGCCGAATTGCGTAACGCAAAGCGATGCGTATATATCGCATTCTTTTAATCTCTCGTGCAAATTTGATCTTTAACGACGAAAAATCTAATGAATGCGATACCAAGCACATCGCTTTGCGTTACGCAATTAACCTGCTGATCCGATACTTTATATCATGTACACTTAATTATGTTTATTATATCGCTTTAATAACCGTGACATAGCTTCGCCGACTTCAAGATATAATATAGTAGTTGTAATAAAATAACGTATGAAATATGTGATTTTCTTACAAAATTCATCATAAGGTAATCGACCTCATATCTTAAGTACCATAGCACTATCACCATTGTTTATGCTCGTGAACTTCTCACTTGTTTTCGTGTCGTGCACGTCTAAGTCACCATTGTTTTCAGAATTAAGAGCTTAAGCAACGCTCAAGTACGGCGATTTTCTTTTAAGAACCACGCTGTTCCACGCATTTATGCTGGTCCATATTTTTTTGTGTTTACAATAAAAATTTGGTTTTTATCAAAACCATTTTACCCTTTAGTTCCGTTGGATGGGTGACCGCTTGTGGCAAAATTTCTTGAGCGCTTCCGTGCTTCTGTGATGTTATCATTAGATAACAGTCGTTAAGCCTTGTTGATGGCCTTCGGGCGGCCTAAAACCTTCCAACACTTGGGTTGGCCACTAACCCCTCGACCAATCCGCATTGGAGCAGAATGGTACGCTCTATTTCCTGCTGATCAAGTAAATTGAAAAGTAAATTATATAATAGGAATCACCATATCTGCCAGGTCGTACCTTTATCGTCTTATCAATGAAGAATGTATTGTGTTTGACGATGTTTTTTTGATGTCGCTTATATTATTTATTGATACCAAAATACGAGTATATTTCATTGAACTCTTGCCAAGCATTATTATTTAGAACCCGAAATTCAGAAAAATAATGATTCATGAAAAGTTATATCAGGTTAAAATGTCGGCATTTACGCAAACATCAAAGGCGCTGGTCCACTTTATTTTATTTACACTGTGCCCATAGCTTGTCGGATATTTAAATAACTTATTAAAGACAAGAAGACTAAAATACGGAAGCATACAAGTTGTACTGTAAAACTTACTCACGGACCTGAAAACACGTCATCAGATCGTCAGGATGCCCTTGATGCAATTTAACACGTTCTTGCACGCCCACAATACCTTAACTAAACAAAACAGTATTATTAATTGATAGTAAAAGAATAGGTCTTAATTAATCTAGCGCTTGATGCCTGTGTGTATAATTAATTATACAAATGCTTTATATAGTTCTAAACTACGGTAAACTTGTATTTCACGGGTAAAATCAATCAAAATATTATTTTGTCTCAAAATGGATAATTCAGATAAATTTAAAGACAAGGAATTAATTTGGTTTATGTGAAATACGTATCTTAAACGATAAAAATATACCGACGCATATCTACCGTGTACAAAAAGTTGTTATATAAATAGAGCTTCGTGAAAAATTCGCTAGTCAGATTTTTTCTCACAGAAATGCTAATATGACTTGCCGGACTATAAAACAAAAACTTCCAAGAGGCTCCATTGTCTCTCCCAATAAAAGAGCGACGTAATATAAACTTCCATAGAATACTATAGAGGTCCCATTGTATACAGATGCTGATTTGTGCCAGTCTGCAGGAGGGAATAATAAATGATATGCTAAAGAGGGCTGCCGATAGCGTTTTATGTGGAAAACTTATAGCTACGTATTCAAATACCTACGCTGAAGTTGTTTTCTTTTTATTGTCCTAGCAAGAGGTCGAGTTGTGTCCTTTTGTTCCTATTATGGGAGCTTAGAGATGACATAAGTCACGACATTTATTCTTTTGTTAGGCCAGACTACTTTAAACTTTGATGTTAAATGCACCATTATCATCATTATGATGCAGCGACAAAAGTTGTTCACCATATCGGTCGTTCAATAAATGCTTAGGTTATATTACTAGTCTGGTCATAAATATTGTTACAACTTTAAAACTGCTAATTTTATTGTTTTTTGAATACTAATTTGGAACGCGTTATTATGTTAGAAACTTCGATCCATTCCACATCATTTCACTTATTTTTTTCGAGATTTGTAATAAATTAAAATATGGGATGGAATGGGATGTTAAAGAAAATAGAATTGCAGTGATTGCTTTACAAAATGTGGGAATGGAACCTTCGGTAATTTTCAAGATACTTCAAAAGCTTGTTATAAGCCTTATGTTCGGACATCGTACTATCGACAGACACCAACACTTCCTCTGTCGAAGATCATAAAAGATCAGGGCGGCCGCGTACTATTAGAACTACAAAGGTAGATTCGCCGAAACAAAATATTTATCGCTAGAAATGAAAATTCCTACTAGGACTCTGTCGCGAATCATTAATGAAGACTTGAGGCTCGGTGCTTATCGTCGGTGTATAGGACATGCCCCAAATCAATCCCTACAGTTAAAGAGAGTGGATCGATCAAAACGCTTGCCATCGCGATACGCAGGTGAATGGCACAGAAATATCTTTTTTACTGTTAAAAAAATGTCCACTATTGAAGAGCACTACAACAAGTAAAATGACAAAGTGTATGCTCATAGCTCTAAGGAAGCTTCGCAAGTGGCCGGAAAGGTGCAACGTGATCATCTTGCGTCAGTCATGGTGGGGGATCAAGGAGTCACAATGCATGATTTTTGTGAAAACGTAGTGAAAACTTCAGCCTAACTGTACCAGAAGACCGCCTTAAATCGTATAATGAAACCTCTCAGCAGTACACTTTTTCAAAATGTATCGTAGACACGACTCTGCACCTGATCACAAGGCACGAACTACCCAAGCCTGGCTCGAACCCAACGTTCCGGACTTTAAAAACGCTGAAGCTACTCATATAATTTTATATTTAGTTAAGATGCCCACTTGCCCACCTATTATTAATTGTGTAGCTCTTTCCAAGCTGTAAGGACTTGTGACAATACTACAAGTCTATTATTTATGTGTTCAGCACAGAATAACTTTTCTAACCTTTTAAGGCATACCTAGTTAAAGTAATTTGGTAAGGTCAAAGCGACTAACTCTACTTTTTACCAACAGGTCTCCTGGAGCCCATCAGAGCACCAAGAATTCCGCTTTGATTATATCAAACAAAAACATAGCTCACGCAAGAGCTATGTCTCTCCCAAACGGAACTGACGAGACGCTACCGCAAGGGGAATTGAACCTTGTTATTTGAGATCAAAAGTCCATTCCTGGAGACAGGACCAGGGAAGCAATGCTGAAGGAACGAGATAGCTCGGAGGGGTCACCAGCTACCCCGGATGAATGCGCGGGGTGCGGGGGAAGAATACAAGACAGGTGAGGGCATCATAGGAAGCTAATTAAAATTTTTCGCAACAATGGAATCGGTGATATTATGTGGGCCGTTCAAGTTGAAATCCTTGGAACATACCTCCGTGTCTTTACAAGAAGTCGTGTATCTTGTTAGAAATAACTTATTATTGTAATCAAGTTCTCAATATTTCATGCAGAGAGAAAACCCGTGTCCTGGACAGTAATGGGTTGATGATCCTCTTCATAGCTTTGTAATGAAATGGATCACAGTTGATGGCATTTGCTACTCGCTCCCCGTTATATTTCTTCAGTCATCTCGTACGACACCCTTATTCAGGATGTCTATCAAATACGTCCTATTACAGGCGGTGAATTTCACAAATGCTCGGCCAATTGTTAGATAAACATATATCAAAAAGTTGAACAAACATACACGGCATACGCGCATTCTTTTCGACCATATTGCAACACACTACGAAGCAACTATAGCGTATGGTAGGAATATGAGTTATTTATATAAAACTTTCAACTCTCATTTATCTTTTAACGGAGGGGACCGATTGCAATCAAGTTACCCGGATGCCCTTTCGTAACTTCATTTCAACCTGCAAATTAAATGAAAACGGCGCTGAAGTAAAACATTTATGGAAAAGAATTTCATAATTATTCAGACAGACACAAATTCTAAAAAGGATTGGTTATGTTTAGTTGTCATTTCAATAGCATTCCATTTAATTATTGATCTTAATTTTAATGTCGCAGACAGACAATTTTAATTTATTGGTAAGTGTCACATTTAAAAAACTTCTGGTTGAAAGTCCTGGACTGTAAGGAACCGGAGCGCACACTCTCGATAAAATTCTTGTGAAATTAATGCGATCGGATTCTCTACACCCCTCCTTTTGAAGCGGTTCTTCTTAAATGGTCTCTTTTACCTTACCTTTTACAAACATGTGCATACTTTTCTTGCTTATTTTAATTCACGTGGATATTTTGCGGAAATAATATTGTGGTTACAGTTTTAATGCGTATTGTAATACTCTGTATTTCTCTACAGATACTACCTCCTAGCCGTGGACCGCCAGTGGCACGGCGCATGTCTCCGTTGTTGCGAGTGTCGTTTACCTTTGGACAGCGAGTTGACCTGCTTCTCTAGGGATGGGAACATTTACTGCAAAGAAGACTACTACAGGTAAGGAGACATGGCTACTAGAAACCATTTGTACGAAAAACAATTAATTCTAATTAACACACGACATCTCTCGTTAAGAAAAATCCTGTCGAAGGGAGTACAATAGACCAAATAGGAGACAAAAATTTACTTTTAGCGAAAAAATATATTTTCTTTCACTCACAAGATTTTACTAGCTAAAAAAAGCTCTGTCGAACCACCGGGAATTTCGAAACTGTTTGAAATTGTTAGGGCATTATTTTCCACCGTCTTGTTAATAGCAGCTGCAGAGAACCGATAAAGATTCGTTATGTGGGATTTTGTAGATTCTTTACTAACTGTTAAAGTGAGGAACATTAAATATTATGTAAAATATAAAATAAATTAAAATAAATTATACCTACTATTTATTATGTAAAACAGATGATTTAAAACGTACCTGTATGCAATTCTAACATTTGCTTTCCTCGGCGGGTGTAGTCAAAAGCTCCCTTTTTATGGATCAATGGGATTTTATAGGATAAATGGACTCAAAATGGTTGCCTTGAAATATGAATCTGGTTAGAAAGAATTGAATGAAATTCAAAGTGAGTTTAGGCTACTTCACTCCACAATTTAAGTAGTGCCTGCGACATTTTTTGCTACAGCGAGAGGCGCTCGCGTGAATTGCGAATGTATTTCTACAACACGATATTTAGCTGGCTTTGCGTCGATGTTTTAATTAATTTGTATACTGTTGCAGGGGTTTATGTGGTTCCTACATTGATTTGAAATATTACTCCATTAGAGTTATAAATTGGTGATAGGGTTACAGTATGACTATCTACTATAACGTAAATGGTAAGTAAATTTACAAAATACCATTTCAATATTCAATTTTGATCGTGCAAGTAAACAGTTTTGAAAATAGTGAGATTTTCTACAACATTAATATTGGTATTAGAATTATATGCTTTTGCAAAAACTAACTTACTGATTGTTCTACGTATCTGCAGGCTGCTCTACGAAAACAGCAAGCGTTTTTTAGTATTGCAGACCGGTATCCTCAAAATTTTAACATAGAATACAAAAGAATTTCTGCTTAGCAGATAATTTTAACTGCTTTCATTTTATATGTTGAGCTTATTAAAGCTTAGATACGAAGTTGGTAATCATCTAAATGTAATAGGTACTTTACGTGCTTTTGAAATAGGATCGTTACGAAAACATTCTAAGCTCGGCACCTATGTAATTCAAATCATATATTTATTAGGGAATCTCGTTATGTTGTTTGGTACGTACGTATGTGAGGACTTTAAAATATTTGGTGAGCGTGTAAATGGGGGCTGCTTTAACTTCTCTTAAGAAAAAAACAAACCTCTCTTTTGTTTACAGATTTATACTTACGAACGGAAAAAAAACTGCAATTATACTTTTAATACTTTTACTTACTATCTTCCTTACGATTTCGTACTCGTGGGTAAGGATGTACGAACAACGTACGTTTATTTTACAACGAGGAAGTGCTCGTGACATCGTCTGCGTGGTATTTCAAAATACAGAACTTTTTATCCGTGTAAAATGTCGTTAAAAATTGGTACAGAAGTCAAGGGCAAAAATCGTTTGATATATTCAGGTTAAACAAAGCCCATATGGTAAGCACCTAAAGGTACCTTCTACAGTCCCTGGAAATTTCATCAAAATCCATTCAATAGTTTCCGCACCTATTTGCTACAAAAACATGCAGACAGATAGACAACAAATCTAAAAAACATCGGGTGTTAAAATAGGTTAAAACTAAAAAGATATGAAAATATTCTAACTTTTTTTGAATACAAAACGGCAATTTCATAACTAGTGTAAATAGCATATTCCATATAATTATTGACCTTAATTTTAATATAACAGACATAATCCTCGCAACAGTATTTGTTGGTAAGATTTCATTGTTCGTCTTTCTTTGAAATAAAGTATTCTATTAGAATGGTAATTGTAAGTATAACTCTTAATGGCTCTTAAGTGGCTCTCCACTTCACCCAAAACGGGGTTTACAATGGAGAGTGGGATTATTTTGCGCCGTCGTATGCCGTCATTTATTTAATGATCGAGTGCTCGATATACTTACAGAAAATTTTAAACAGTGATGATTTGCAAATAATCTTCACTGTGCTGTACTGATCTTCACAAGTATGATAGTAATTTTGGCAGTGTCAAATAAATGGGACCCTTAAGGTACAGATGCAAACGACTATTACTTATAAAACTAATTAAACCGTATAAACATTCTGTCAACTAAAAATCACAAGACAGTTTCTAAATATGATAACTGAAATCGTCGCTAATAGGTCTTCAAGATAGCTAATGTAATGGCGATCTGTCAATGAAACATCAGCGCTACACGTCTATTGGGAAGGAGTTTGTCCGCCATTATGTTGATTAAGCTTTAAACAAGGGGGTGAGACTTGTTAGTACGACTCCTATTTCAAGAAACTGCTTAAGCGGCTGACGATTGCCTCTAAACAGTGTTTATGAATGCCAATTTTTTCAAACGTTAGTTTTTAGTAACGTTTGAAACACTTTTGTGTTGCATATAAGTTAAGTCACGTTTGTAAGTAGTTACAAAAAGCTACTTGGAATACGTTGCATTTTCGTGTTACATCATTACTCTTAAGTATGCTATTTCGACTCGCTCAAAAACTAGCAAACGCACCGAACTTTCGTATGTCAAAGGTTTCAGAAGTCAGAGCGTGCGGACAGTTGTGTAGTGTCAACACGCCTGTGCAATTAGGGGCGGCACGGCGCCGCGGCGCTCTGTCACTCACGGTCCGACACACTTGCGCGTTCCCACACCTGTCGCATCGCTATATTCCAATATTATAGATACATCTGCCTTGTCTGTTCAGCTCTTAAACATATTCGCTCACGGCTCCGTGGCTTACAATCTTATCCGATCGACAAATTAAAGCAACCTCGGCCGCTTTCAAGAGTTAGACTGCCTGCGGCAAAACTTCATAAGTTTTCCGTGCTTCAGAGCGCACTTTAAACAAGCGGTCCCAGTTATTAGTAAGCCTTGCCAGAGGCCTCCGATTGGTTCTGAAATTAAAACTACTTGTATGTAACCTCATTAGCAATAATAAACTAATATATTTTGGGTACAGAATTAGTTTTTAATATAACTGCTTCCTTAATAGGTACCTGTTAATTATTTCAATGAAAAATATATACTTCTTGGCTCTTGTCTATATGCGTATAATAATTGGCAGCGTCTATGGTTATCGCCTATTATAAGATTGATGGCTACACAATAAAGGCGCGCGCGCCAAAAATTTTCATTTTGTATGTAGTTTTTTTGTGAAGCGGTGATTGCTCGGTCTTCTACTCGGGAGGTACGGACTTCGAATCCCAGACCTATGATATCTCTTAGTAATGCGCGTTCCAAGCAATTAAATATCTGCTTTTACGGTGCAGGAAAACCTCGTGAGAGTTCTCCATAGTATTCTCAAAGGCATGTAAAGTCTGACAATCTGCACTTGGCCAGCTTGGTGAACTATTATAATAATAATATATTTAGATAATTCATATAAATTTTGCAATAATAGAAATATTTATTTGGAAACCAAAACCATTTAAAACTTATATCTACTTGTATTAGGGTTGAATTTTACATTTTATGTCAGAGGAGACGAGACATAATTAAGTAATTGCTTGTTATATGATAATTGATTTACTGACGGGTAGTAATCGCCCCTCAATAGTACTTTATAACACAAACAGTGGTCGAATCTGACATAATTATAACAACCATTAACCCCAACAGTTGTGTTGGATACGGGGCATATGGTGTAATTGTACTGTTCGTTACCCTAGTCTTGGATGTCATGCTTCATGTCAAGTTGATATAGGTCTGTAAAAAAAATGGCTTGCTGATTTAGTGTTGGAGTGGTGACGTGATCTTTGTACGGATGTCGATGCGATCAATGTAGATTATCGATAAAATCGTTAGGTTGCCATTTTTTTGTTACAGGATGTTTTGCGTGAAGCGATGCGCGCGATGCGGCACCGGCATCACCGCGAACGAACTAGTAATGCGCGCTCGAGACATGGTGTACCATCTAACCTGTTTCACGTGCGTGGCCTGTGGCACCTTGCTCTCGAAGGGCGATGTCTTCGGCATGCGAGACGGGCTGGTGTACTGCCGCCCGCACTACGACAGTGCTTGCATGGATGAGTACTGTGATGAAGACGTGAATAGTGTTTATAGGTAACGTTTTATGTGTGCAGATTGTGTTCCAATTCGATAGCATAAACATAGCCAAGCGCGTAATAACCTTAATAGATTTTTTTCTGAATAAAAAATAATCAATTAAAAAATGCGCTGACACACTCACACACTGGCACTAAGATTATCTGTGTTGCGTGGCAGACACACACCGAAAACAACACAGTTGAACGCCCTTGACCCGAGTACAAAAATTTATTTACCAAATAAATGTCTGCCCCGGCCGGGGATCGAACCCGGGACCCATAGCTTGTTAGTCAGGTTCTATTGCCAAAACGCCACGAAATCGTATTGTTTTTATTTTTATGTTAGTAGATACAATTAAACCTTAACTCTAAGTTAGTGAAAAAATAAAATATGTAACAAAAAATTTACATTCTTAATTGCAAATTTTTAGCGAATTCTTACTTAGGGGTTGCTTACGGTTATTAATGGTACTGACTTGCCATACTTTAAATAATAATGCTAATTAATTAATTGTTCCTTTAATGTGATGTTTTCTAAATATTATTTAAAAATTCTAAATATTATTTAAATTTATATTAATAAACAATGCTTCCGTAACATGGTAGCAAATCGGAATGCTAAATCGGAATTATGTACTATATTAGCTGCCATTGGTGGCCCACATACTCTGTGTTTACAACTGAGGTCTATATAGTATGGACGAAAAATCATTAGGTAAAATACATGCAAAATATGAATTGTTACATTGTCTTAGTTACGCTTAGTTTTCCATTTTCAATTCCGGTATAAAGAACTCTTAAGCACCGGCTGTTTATTTGAGTAGCAACCCTTAAGAATTAATCAAAGAGCAAAATTCTTCCTTTTGGCGTTCTGGACCAGGCTTTCCAGGACATTTCGCGGAACATCGGGCCAATTATTTTATATTTTATATTAGTCCGCTATTTCTCGCTTGGAATGTCACTTCGGAATTATATGAGACGAAATTAAATGGTTCTGAATTTAAGGCGGCTTCGATTTGCTTGTTTGAAAATTTTATAAATGTCATATTTGTGCTATCTCACAGAGTTAAATGTCTAGGGTTATTTATTTGTCATTTTACTGCTATTCAGGTAGAACCTGATTACGGTTCGCCCGGGGCGGTACCACGGCCACACCAATTTCTGCCGTGAAATTATTGTTTTTAAACAATTGTGTTTCGGTTGGGAAGGTGTGGATGCCGAGTTACTTATACGAGTACAAGAGGCGACTATCTCAGTCCCTGGCAACGTTATGTTACTACAAATATTAGCATTATAAATGCGAAAGTATGTTACGATGAATGTTTGTCACTCTTTCGTGAAAAAACTACAGAACAGATTCTTATGAAATTTAGTGTGAAGCTAGCTTGAGCCCAGTAAAAACACTTTTTTTAACATTCATGATGAATGATAACGAAAAACTAATTTACGCGCGCTTAGCCGAGGACAAAGTCTAGTACTAAATAAGCAACCTTTTTACAAAAATTTTCGACAATTCCTCCTTATGGATGTCTGGTGAAAACTTTGTACATATTATTATGTCGTAAGATATTTGTAAAATGGTTTTATATATTTATGGTACAATTAAGAGTATAATCACAATAATAATAATAATTAATTAAAAAAGTAATAGTAAATAATAATAATAATCTATATTTTAGATTTTTTTAAAGGAAACAGCTGTTAAATACTTGTTGCATTGTTATAGATGCCAAGATCTGCATAGTGAGGGTGACTCTCCAAATCGGTTCTACAACGGCGGGCCGAGCCATAAGGGGCGTCCTAGGAAAAGAAAAATCGTTCAAGGTTCTCCAGAAGACATGCAGGTCCAGACTATGCGCATGGCTAGCTCTGCTCTAGGTGAGTCCTTTCTATTTACTACTAATTCTAAAGCTCAAGCTCATCATATAGACGTGCGAATTTTATTTCTTTTGTCGAATCTGCGAATTTTACATTGCTAAAGTGTTTACGTCAGTGTAATTAAAACTGCCCGTCCTTTAGAATATTTTCCTGATTCAACATGAAAAGCGCTTATAAATCCCCATTTACTTGCTCCCCCTCATTTTGCACGAGGCAAAGTCAAAGCTTTGGATCCACTAGCGTTTTCTTTGAGAGCGAACCCTCTGATGTTTTGCCAGGGAACAGCATGTTTAAATGTACCTAGAATTTCTCTGAAGGTATTGTGCAAACTAAACCAATTTAAAGTCGGTAGGTAGGTACCACCACGGCGGAGACTGTTTCGATAATGTAGTTATATTATTTCATTGAATGTTACGGTGCTAAAAATTCAGCAGAAACCTCAGAAGGGAAAGAACGAGGACGGGTTCCCCGCGCGGGCGTCCCAGATGTCAATTCATCCAAACCCTACCGTAATCACGACTAATGAATAGTAGATGCCCTGTCAAAAATGCCTACGTCTCACTCTCTCTCAGCGTAGTCACATAGGCGCGAGTAGGAGGCACGTGGTTGGGTGCGTTGGGTCCGCTGCTGGGGTAAGTCGTCTGGATTATTCTTTATAGCGTCAAAATGCGAGGCACTCATTGAGGTGAATTCAGGTTGTGTGACTTCTCGACCCGGTTAATCACAGCGCTAGTCTGAATTGACCACGGGACGACACTTCGTTATATTTTCCACTTAAAACCAGTTTAGATGTACACTTTAATGTATCGCGGTGGCATTTTCCAGCACGAAATTTACCACGAATTAATTTATGTGCGGATTCAGCATAACTATTTTCCTATCTTCAAAATTAGAAAGGTTCACCTTTCGTTAGCCATATTTTATATGTTTTTTGTTTGTTTTACTTTATGTGTTGTATCTTTTTAAGGATTAGGGGAAAATTGTATATTGTTTGAATAGTTTTTCTTTATAGAACTAAGTTCATTCTGATAATAGAAATCCAATAGAAACCCAAGTGACCTGTAGTTGTTTTAAGACACTATGTAGTCCATGGAACTAAACCACCTACAGAGCTGGACTAGGTACCACCTAAATATTGAACCTGGACTCATATACACAGGGAATTCTAGTGCGGGGAGTGTGTAAGCGTTTATTTATTTATATGTGTTGCTTGGTACTCCTGAGGCTTGAGATCACAGATTTGATGGTTTCTTCTTGTATAGGTACCTGAGTTAATTTTACCTAAGTAACAAAGTGGAAGTTAAAGTGGAACCTGTTTATTTATTTATTTGTTTGTTTATCGCTTAAATATTCCAAAACGTTTTCAACTGGAATATTTCATTGAAATGTTTACTCTGTAGTTACAACCACATTTAACAAGCTCTGGGTAAAAATTAATACCGATTATATTAAGTAGATCACTCGCTCTTTTAGAAATTCAATTATTTTAACTTTACAAAATCACTAAATCGAGACTTGACGGTACTTAACGTACCGTACCTTAAGCTAAGCGAGCCCAGAGTTCAGATTTCTTTGCAGACCCTGCGAGTCATGCGATCTTCTACCACTGCGACGCGGTCAAGTCATAAATAAATGTATTTTATTGAATACGACCTTCCGCTAGTTCTGCTATTACTATTTAATACCCATAAAAAAATCGAATAATAATAATAATAATTGTACCATAAAAAACTTAAGACTATGAAACATCGTTTAGGTAGCCTACTTTCCAATTAGCATCACACGCTTTTACTCCATTAATTTACGTTTTCAATGTCCCTTTGCAGATACTCACAAGTCACAGTCTAATATATTCCCAATCCTCAAAAACTACTCGAGGTCCTCTGAAAATAACAGACAATGTGTGGTGCTAACCGTATTAGGCAAGTCAATAAATATAAATATAAAGAAAATTTAAACATTCCAAGGGTCTGAGGTTAGATCCCAGACTTATTCGAATAGCGTATAAAATATTGATTTTATTTACGTTTATTTAGTATTTTTTTATTTTAAAATGGCATTTTAATTATGTGTAAATCGAATGAAATTTAATTATGAGCGTTAGTTGGTTGAAATAAAATTATATTATTATAATATAGACTCGAGAGGTGTTCATGAAACTGCACATACCTACTGCCTGTGGTTAAGGAGGTAGCAGGAGAAGTTTCGTAGTAAAGCCGGGGTGAATGCGGCAGCTACAAATTAAGGGAAGAGAAGGTCATTATCTATCGTATCTAAAAAGCTTTCCGGAAATCAAATTAAATAACGTCAACATGAAACCGGTATTGTACCGAAAATCAGTGCATTGTACGTCAGAAACGATAAATCATATCAAAAACCATGTTGGGCTTCAGATAGCTGGATTTCAACCTGACAGTCGTTCAAAATTGTCCGCAACGTATTACCTAACCTTTTTGCGCTTACAGGCTAGGTAGTCCCAAAACGTTAAGGGCTGCCCCCAAATATCCTTCTCCATCCTTGCCATATTAACTTGGAAGTCAGTTTTAATGTAACTTAACTAGCGCCTTGTAATACGAAAACTTCTTACGGTATTTGACGCAAGGTCCGTTTATATAAACGGTGACCGTGGTTTTTGTTTTTAATATAGCGTTTTGCTATAGATGTGTAGAACCACACAGAGTAAGAATACCGAGTTTGTATAACCACACGCGGATAACTAGGAACACTTTGTATGCAACTATTCTGTAGGTGTTGAATAAAGTTCGGTAACTGATAGAACATATACCGATATATATATCAATTGTCCGATGCGCATCGACCCGGCGTAACGATGCACTGAATGGGACCAAGGTCGCATCTATTAAGATTCTATTTGCCTGCTGCAGTTTGCAGAACGTCAGTAAAATCTCAAAACTTGCGCTTACGCAGGCATAATTAAAGTTCAAATTAAAATCTCCCCACACTAAAACTTTTGAATATTTTTATCAATTAATATTATATTAAAACAAACAGATAATTATCCGCATTAAGTGGAATATAAATACACAGTAGTGTCATAATTAAACTATTTGTCTGTGTTTTGCACAACCTAAGTGACATGTCATGGTCATAGCCAATAGTTCGATCGGTCGCAGTTAATTACGCGGTGAGGTAATAACAGCCGATCCGCCGTCTCTTCTAGAGCCGACCATGGTACAAGATACATACCGTCAGGTCTATTGCCATTTCAGGTTCTACTGTTTTTTATATTTACGTTTTTGTTTCTTTACCATTTCCAATTGCGGAATCCATTTCACACCATTAGTTCACTACTACAGTAATTTTTTGTACGTGACTATTACATAATTTATTTGTAAAACTGTGTAAGTACCAGTACATAGTACCTACACATTACGTACAGTGAAAAATAAATTGTAAACACTATTTTTTTCGATTTTTATTAATTTTTTTTTTTGACTGCACTAAGAGCAACCGCATTTTATTATCATGCTTTTGTTGTTTTTGGTGAAGTAGTATTCAATGTTGGTGAAACAGCGTCACTTGAGTGGAGCGCGTGACAGCGATAATGGGAACTAAGATCTCTCGAAAACATTACGTGCCCTATCGGTTATCGAAATATCGATTTTAGAAATGTCGCGATCTCGGCGATTTCAAGTGATGAAAAGTAGCTGGAAAAATCTGCATTTTGTGTTGATTTTCTAGATGTTGATGAAAATGTAGGTACTCTTAACTTGAGTGACCATTTAAACAATTTTTTTTCTGCCAAACGTTTAATAAGAATCACAAAGTATGTTTTTCACGTGTCTGGTTTTTTTATCAGTTGCGCTTTAGTAACTGTATGTATTTAGCTGCGGTAACAGTATAATTATTTAAATAATAATATAAAGTTGTTTTACTAACGATACGTACGATATTTGTAGAGTATTTGCTCTACTACGTCGATTCTAATCACTTCATTTCTTGTTAAGTAATTTCCGTCACGATACGTAAATCGACGAAAATGGTCTTAAATGACCCCGACTGCCTCATTAAATTATTAATTAGAACAACATTTCTAAACAAAAAGCAGATGTGCAGTCAGTCCACGCGCAACGACCGACGCACAGATGTAAAAGTTAACGAAATTTATTTTTAATTAATAAAATTTATAAAAATAAATTAATGAAATGATCGCATCGCGTGGTGCCCAAAATGTCATTCTGTTTCTTATCGGTTACCCCATCAGGAGCTAACGTGAGCTTACGTTTGGTTAAACCGCCTCGGATTTAAGTCCTAATGTCTTGAGCAATAAAGTACCTTTTAGTTGCAGTTTAATGCTAATAGCTGTCGTTTATCGTTGGTTGTGGCGCACTTAGGACTGTAAAGTCTATTAATAAGAAAGTGTTTTGATTAAACACACATTCAATGCAACAAGTATTCGGAAAGGCGTAGACGTTGGCCATAAATTGTGTAAATAAACTTTAAAGATTTTATCAGTATTTCGATTCCTACAGTATGATTTGTGATGACTTCCAAAAAGAAGGAAGTACTATCTTTGCAATTAGTGGGTTGAAAACAAGAATAATAAAATAAATAAATGTTAAGCACTATGAATATAATATTTCTGATTATTATTACTGGTCTGTCTGTTCATAACACGTATTCTAAGAAATCAAAGTTTTCTCTATAGGTTTCTCGTTAAAATATTTTGTTCTGGTTTCAAAACATTTAAATGAAAAAAACATGTTAAATTAAATTGAGTGAAAATTGCCTTAAGAATATTAATACTAATAGCTGATAACATTCGAACTAATATTAAAAATTTGACATGCTGTTTATTCGATAGTACTTCGTTTACGCTGCAGCATAGCGACGGATCGATGATACATTTTGCATAGAGATAGTTTATGGCTCGGACAGCGGCATAAGCTACTTGTTATCCATGCGCAGTTCCTGTGGGATATATTAAGCGGGCGGAGCCGCGCGCAATTATTATTTTATAAAAGAAGTGGTAAGAAAACAATCTATACTGCAAATCTCAACCTTGTTCAAGGTTGTACATCCATGTTACATGCACATAGGTGTTCTTAAAAACACAAAACGTACGACTAACGACAGGCAATTATGCTCTAATTATGTGTAATCGATTTCTTTGTAATTGATTGATTTGGGGTTTGTTTTATTCCAATTCCGTCACTTTTTTATGCTCTGCGGCAGGTGAAACACGGGGCATTCCGAGTACTGACGGATAAACGATCAACTTTTTGTATTGAGGCCAGGCTTGTTTATACGATTAAATGTTGTTTATTGTTATCTACTATTTTTTATTTTCTTTGCCGAAGTCAGAGGCGAATAAAGCGGCGTCATATTTTGCGGAATATCTTATTTATTACACCATTGATCAATGTGATCATACATTTTCATTATAATTTAAAGTACGTGTAACCCTTTCCTTTTCAACATATTATCATTACATAAAACTAGTTGTAATATCGGTGGAATAACGGTGGCTAATTGAATTTTCATGCATTAAATATCAGGTGGAAGAATGGTATATGGTTTGTCTCGGGTAGTATCACCGCCACACCCATTTCTGCCCTGAAATGATTGTCTATCAACTAGTCGGAAAGGTGAGAATACCGGTTACAATCGTACCAGAGACAACCGTCTAAGTCTTCAGGGATAGCAACGTACCTGTGACCAGCTTCGAATGGGCAAATAATAATTAATAGATACTCACTGTCATTACTTATACATATTTACTAATAGGACTATCTTACACTAATAATCCTATTTCCCAAAGTTCAATGACTAACGAATACTAAACAACTATTATTCCCCTTAACACCTTATACTAACAGGACTAACGAAATAATAGTCCCTCATACAGTCCTATTCGAGGTTATTAACCGATGTCCATGATTGTCAGTGGTTGATGGAACTCGCTTGCTTTATTCATGTAATAAAAATACTTTCCTGGGCCACTCTACTCTTCTATTTTGATTGCATAAGACTTGGCCTATTCTGAATGAGGCACAATTATGAATTACGTGGATTATGGGAAAGACAAAAGAAAACTGCCGAAGTGTAAGGAAATAAAAATAATGTATGAATGTAAATAGTGAATATCTCACCCATGAAAGTAGGAGTGAAGTAAGGTTATGGAGTAAAGAAAGAGCAGACTTGACTGCAGTGTAGATATCACTACTTTGATAGGGTGCTTTTTTTGACGTGAGTCTCGAACTTGGCTCGTTTTTCACAGTTAAGTGTTTATCTGGGATTGAATTCACTCATAAGGGAAGCCAATTATAATTGCCTACTCCAGTGCTCTAAATAAATCCTACACTATTTTAAAGTGGTGATATGTCAATCATGGACGGTAATAACGGGTACCTATTGGCAAACAGATGTTTCCGAGTAATCCACAAAGATTTTAGGCTTTTGAGCATTTTATTATCTTACCTAAGAAGGGTTGATGACTGGCAATAAATACCAGGAAGATCGCTGATGACCGAACACCGAGTTTATATCGGGACAACCCGCCACGAACCTTCGTCCTTTAGTGTAGCAGCGGGTGTAAGAGAGTCAAGTAAAAAATTGATTGCCGAAACTTATTCAATAACGAAAAGAGCTGTGCAGATTCAAAAAAAACGCAAGGCAGGGACACTATAAGAGATTTAGTTTTAGTTACATTTCTAAGATTTGTACGTTGAAATGAATTTTGTTTCATGCCCGCTATCTGATATTGCAATAATTAATTAACATTTCGTATTTGTAGAACATTTATCAATGAGAGAATATCAAATTGGGTACAATTTTGTTGGTTGTGGTTCTTCGGTAAAATGAATACTACGCGGTTATCACTGTGCTTCCTATGGATGCTGTTTATTTAAATTAACCGGCGTGGCGTAATTAGTGAGAACGGTTTAATTATTTATTGAAATATAAGTACCCACTTAATATTTTTATTTTATATGAGTATACATTTATTTTATTCGCTATTTAATGTAGACGTTTGGTTCCACCTTTGTTCGTGATTATTTAATTTTAGTGTTTGATAAAGGAATTGATGATCATCAGTCGGTCTGTTATAGTCGCGGATGAAGAAGTTTTTTTTATCTACGTTTACAAATTAATTAAATCAAAGTCAAGTTGTTAAAAATTGAGCAGATAATTAAAATAATGTGCTTTATGTTATGTCCGACCTATAATTATAATTATTAATTAATTAACCTCTGTAAACTGATAGTATAGGATAGTCTATCACAACTCACATTTAGCTTGTAATTAAAAACAATATTGTTGACTTGTTCAATTCCCGCATAACAGTTTGATAACCGACAAGCAGTTATCGTGGTAGGTGGCGGAGCTACAAAAATAACCTTAAATCTTACCAATAAATAAAATTGGAGTGTCTTTCTGTAATATTAAAATTAAGGTCAATAATTAAATGGAATATGCTATTTATATGACACCTAAACATAATCTACCGTTTTAAGAATTTTCGTCTCTCTCTCTACGTGTTTATGTCGCGAACAAGCTCCGACGCCGCTGAATAGATTTTGATACAATTATCAGGGATTGTAAAGGGTACACTTTCTTACCGCATAACTTGCCGCATTTGTTTTATTTCAATGTCTCAAACGGTTTTTTAGTTATAACCGTTAGCGTCTATACCTCTTTTCACTGTTTACATTTTCTGTATTACGACATCTCACGTGGGCAAAATCGCGAGCTCTCTCTGGTAAATGATAAAACTCTCAGTTTTAATTTTGAATAAAATCCACAATAATGCCTCTAGACACTTAACAAACTATTTCACCGCACAGCCACCTTATTTTAGAAGGTCACCGAGGTGATAATACTCTGTACTATCAACACTCCTACGATCTTATTTATTGACCAAGGAAAGCTCCTGACAACTTCATTGAACGGATGTCGTCAGATCGTGGTCGGAGATAACAGGCATTCCGTCGGAGCGGTAAAATTACAAGTCCCAACATTACGGTGGCATAGAGTTCCGACCGATGTCGTATCTATATCTGATAGATGCATAGAAAATAAATGAATAGAGTAGTAGAGTTCAAATCTCGAGTATCTCGTGTATCCAAATTATATATATATATACATAATGTGTTTATAAGATAAAGAAATAAACTTTACACTAAAAGTAAATAAAAGAAGAAAAGGGTAAATAAAATAAGGATAAATATATTATATAGTTGAATAAAATGGTGTTGTATGTTTCGTACGCCACTTCTTTTATCATAGCAAATAAATTCCCGCTTAGGCACGAAGAAGTGGTAATGTTAGTGACAAAACGATACTTATAATCCGCTCTGCGGACTTCTTTTGCGCGATCACACGCTCGCAAAAGGTGGCCATTGCGAGAATATGTCGCTTCCGAGCATGGGTTTATCCCACTCGGCAGCGAGAGATCCCCGCCCATAACAACAGCATCGAAATTATGTTTGTATGCGTACTTGTTTTGGAACTGCCTTAGATACTAAAATTACTCCAGTTAAGTACAACCTACTAGTCTAACGCTGCCGGCTCGAAGCCGGTCACACATGCGTTACTACTTCCGAGGACAGAGTTGGTCGCCTCTTGGTACAACTTTCAGGCCAAAATTAAAATGAGTGAGTTAAATTTAAATCGTCGCGCATATTAAACCTTATTAATACTTACCTACTTTATCTAATGAAATATATTTTTTTAAATATTTAAGCGAGGGTTGTGCTCACGGCGAAACTTAATGTTGTAAGTACATTACTCAGACATTACATCTAGCCTCGCCATTAACTTCTACGACATAATACTCCCCATTTATTTTATTATTTTAATTTTTAATTTTTTTTGCCTTCAACCACAACCATAATGGTTTAACCATAGTGGTAAAGGTGGATGTCATACTGAAACTATTCTCGACCAGTCAACCTAAGCAGAAAGCGAACGAAGGCGGTTTTAAATATTCAATAGAAATGTAGGTAAGTATACTTAAACCGCAATATTTACCGAAGTGTATAAGACCTACACACAGACATAACACCACCAACAAGAAAGCGAACCGCATGTCTTACATGGGTGAAAAGAGTAACTAACAAAATAGATGTATACAATATATCTATTTTGCGTCCTATCTTCAGGCGCCAAAATACATCAATCATCCCATGCACGCTGCTCCAAGTCAAAAGTTGACAGTACTTATAGAAGCTGTTACCTATATTGGAAAAACGGAAAGGATAATGCACTCCACAAAAAAAAACATCTAATTAGCGCAGTAACAAGCAAGTAACAGTGCAAGCTGGAGTACAAAGCTAACTTATTTAAGAACCAAGTTCGAATAAAACTTGTTTATTTAACTTTGTATGATAAGACTTGAACGGGAACTTTGAAGAGCTTAAAGCGAAGCGTTGTCAGTTCTAAAATTCATTTCGACTACCAAAATTCAACCCACAAACATTAATACAACTTCATCACCTGTACAGTAATGAAATTAAAAGCGTGATGACATACTCTTAAGGAATCTTTAAATAAAAACTATACTTAAGTTCACATTTTAAATTACCTTGACTTGTTTGATTACAACAAACATACTTTGTATGTGATACGTTTCCGACCACAGCTTTCAATTCACATCAATATCGTTTTACAAGCTCTACCAAATTTTTATGAACGCTTTCGGGTGCGGCTTAAAACGAAAGGATTAGCGTTTTTACAATACAGTGCACTTTTTTGTCTCAACGTGATACAGAATTACAGGAAGCTAAATTAAAACTAAGCACCTAAATAAAACGAATTAAATTATACACTTAAAATGGTGTCATGGCAGATGACACCTCTTCACTGCAGTGTTTTTTTTTATTAATATAGAATATAATAGAATACAATATATTTTATTGGGAATAAATATACATACAACAAACAATATACAGTTATTACTGTAAGCGTTTTAAACATGACATAAATGAAACATTTCACATAACCGTAAGCATGTACGAGTATGATAGAATCATTAGCTGAACATGGTGTTGTTTATAACTATTAATAATAATATCGGCTTTCAATTACAACTTACCAACTTTTTATGTAAGTTTTCATAAAATGACAAACCAACTGACACCTCCTGCTCCAGCAAAGAAACTAGAGCAGACGATTAGTGTAAGTTAGTCCTTATCAGCTAGTCGTATCAGTTAGTTAATATTTCCATTACTATTGTCTAATCCTAGTCTTCAAGTTTGTCACACATGCGTTAGGGAGAGGCGTACAAAAGACAGCTTTTTGTATACCTAAGTGAACCACGTCGCAAGGCTGAAATTAAATTTGCTTGATAAAACGGTAGAGCTTCACGACAAAACATGCAAACACCATACAGGTTCTACCACCTCAAAGCAAATTTAGCAGCCGGGCTTCTAGAATTCCTGAGGAGTAACATTTTAGGAATTACATATTTCCTACTACTTGCTATCGCTTATGCTTTGTACTAACCGGCCGTAAACGGCGCCTATCTGTGCAATAAAACGCGCATTGCCGCATAGCTCCTTTATTTTTTACAATCGATCGTTAATATCAAAGTCTTTACGACCGCGATGCTTTATAGCTAAGTTTTTGAAAAAAAAGGCAACCGTTTGACTGGCAGTCGGTAACATGTTAATTTTGTCAATAAAATGGTCATTAACCAAAGATGGAGCCTTAAGTCTAATTCAGAGGTCTTCAAAGTGTACCATGAATGACTTTAATTTGTTAATAGTCTAATTTATAACTTTTTTTTCTCACGAAAATTTCAAGTACCTAATCGTTATTTATTTACTAGGATACTAAGATCATATAGTCAAGAAATATATTATGTTCAAAAATTAGGTACACAATCCTTCGAATGAAGGAAAATTAGTGGAATTGAAAACACACTACAATCGTTGTAATATCTTAATAGAAATACATACTCATCACAAGGCATCACTGGGCCACCACTTAGCATGAGTCGCCTGTCAGGATAAGGATTTAGGCCACAGTCAACCACGCTGGCATTTATTACATTATAGAGAACTCTGAGGGATGCAGAGTTCCTCACGATGGCCATTTCCATACTGGCCCGCACTGCAGGGTCTCCTTTAAACGAACTTACAGAATAAGTTTGGAAAAACTATTTTAGTGAGCTAATATTATGTAATTGCTTTAAAATAAATAAAAGTTCAGTAAGTTGACCATATCGACTTATGACGTCATAAGGCAATATTCTCATATAAATTTCATGAAGCTATCACGCTTTAAAAATAGGTAAAAAGTATCTCAATTGACTCGAGAGTCAACATCCCTGTTGTTGGAAAACAAATATTACACGGCAGAAATGGGTGTACTTTGAGAACCATAGTTTTATTAGTAAAAGCGGTGAGAATAGGTACCGACTAACGTACCTTTCTCGATTTACCACTTCGCCGTACCCGGGCTTACTACTGGTAAGCCAAACTTTGTGGCTTTCTTTTGTTACAGTTTGCAGCGCTCTTATTTCCGAAGCTTGAATTTTCCGAGGAAAATTTAATACAAGACAAACGACCAGTTCTATATTCCAGTGCTTGAAGAATCTGGGATAGAATAATGGTTTTATATTGTTTAGCCTTGCATAATATAACCGACGAGGTTGAATTATAACTAAAGTTAGTAGTTCAAATTCAACCTCGTATATTGTTGTTGTTGGTTGTTAGAAGTCGCTGCGGGAAGTATCTACATAGAAGTTTGCTTCTAAGTAGTCTGTCTTCTAAGTGTGTTGTCTCCTTTGTCTGGTATCCAAAGATGCTTGCCTATTACTATTATTACTCATGCGTGCTTATTACTATTGCTCTTTACTATCATGACTCATTCATTCGTGATTGTACACAAGTAAAAATATAAAGCATTTAATTTATGATAAATATTCGGGTTTAATAGTATCTTATGACCTTCTTCGTGATTCAAGCTATTTCCGAATCAAATTTTATGTAGATCAGTTGTATAATTTCACTGTAAAGGCGAGTCAAACAAATAAACTAATTTTCACTTTTATCTCTATTTATATAAAGAGAGATGTCCTGACTGACTGACTGACTGACTGACTGACAGACTGACAGACTGACAG
>DWLO01000111.1:0-26701 GCA_018245335.1 Dalla quadristriga
TTCTTACGGAACCTTCGGCATGCCAGTGGATTTGTTTCGCACTTTACTTTACTCTATGCACTCTACGTATGTATGTAATAATGTATGACTTTCAAAAATTTAATATGACACAGCAGCCACTGTCAAACAATTAACAATAGCATTCGCAGCCCTTATAATACTGGCCACAGTTCGTATAATATGAGATTCGAACTCCTTTAGCATTACATCATCGTGTGGGTTGCATATCAAATGTGTATGATACCGTTTCAAATTTTGCAGCATTCGTCGTGCAGCTTTGACTTATCACCTAAATATTTATTTAAGAATTTATTTAGCTTTGGCTCGCTTGAAAAAAAACAGGATAGGTTTGCAATGTGGCGAGCTGCAGCGTCCTCCGCGCAGCAACTACCATCTTCTGCGACCACCAACCCGCCTGTCAAGCATGGTGATTATGGAAAAATCCTCCCATTTTCGGGAGAGGCCTTTATTTCAGCAGTGGACTATAATAGGCTGTTGATGATGATGATGAACTGGTATGAATTAGTATAAGAAAATAATGTCTGATAAATATTTACCAAAGCCATCTGAATCACTGGCGGGGTACGCTGGGCAAGGCTGTACCATGGTCGCCGCTCGGGACAGCACGTCCAGGGCAGATTCCACCTTTTCCATTTTGATGCACCTGAAAATAGACAATGATACGTTTAAATACCGTATGGAATTGTCTGTAGGTATGTAATATTTCCAAAATTATGCTTACTCTACTATTATTATTCAGTCAGACAATTTTAGACACAATTTTTTTCCCGTTATATTATTCGGCTAGCCCAATTGTAGCGTGTAGAAATGGATTTCCAAGAAAATTCTGAAGTGTCAGTTGTTCCAGGTCTTATTATTTGTTGATTATTAGTATTAGTTAGTATTGATCATAATCATTTTTTTGCAGAATAAGGTTAACTATAGGTGTTACAACTTATTTTTATAGCTCTTATCCCACCCCTTGGATTTACAAATGATTAATAAATACTACATTAAAATTATTGATTTATTTATTAATTTCTTATTCATTCTTATTAATTATTCCTTCATTTCATTCTTTGTCTCCCATAGTTCATTTACGGAATAGGTAATAAAAAAAATCCAACAGCCAATTTTTTAATTTACTTTTGTGATTCTTTAATGTTATGATAGTTTATAATTTAGTATTTGTTTCTCGATTTTTTCGTTTGCTGGCACAATAATTCTGACGAAGATATAGGTATGGTACGAGCGTGTCGAGCGTAGAGTTCATACTTTGCACCGCACCGCCAAGTGGGGCTATAAAAATATTTGGCTCGGGAATGATATGTCGCCGTAATCATAAGTCGGAGGTATGCAAATTCCGAGGCGGCGGAAATTCCTTGAGGCGTAAACGGCTAGACGGTGTACAGACGCGCGCCAAACGCGGGCACAGCGAAAATATGTATATTTTTTTCGAATGGACAGTTGCTATTGGCCCTACTGGCCTTTACAGCGTCACCGAACGGGGCGTTAATATCGCTCAGTCCGATCGGAAACGGTCGATGTTAAAACAAAGAGTTGCTTTGTATTAGCCAGTTATTGCAAACTCAAGTTCATTACAGGTTGATGCTCATGAGAAGGGCTCTAGTATATGTGTAACCGGCGACACCTTGAGACTGAAACACAAATTACTTGATAAGCGGCAAGTTTCGCGGAACAAATACGTGTTTGTGTGTACCATCTCTGAAGGTGGACAGAAGCGGCGGCAGTACGGCGTAAATATCGCCCATAGTCTGAATCGGTCAGAAGTTTTAACAATTGTGTTGTGAAACGTAGATATCGGGCGTAGCGACCGCGGGAAGTCGGGAACCAAGCCAATGGTCAGGCGTATCGCAACGCCGCTAGTCCGGCAAAATGTGACATTCTGATTTGATTATGCTGACATAAATACTTGCCACTCACTGCGCTCTCTATGCGATGATTTAGTAACGCAACGAGGTGCGCGTACGTCGCGTACCCATAGATCCATAAGTACAACACTAATTTGGCTGGTTGCTAGGTTCGTAACTGGGTCAAGTATTATTGACGAACCATAAACTGAATGGTTAAAACAAAACTTTTATTGCGAGCGCGTGAAATATTTACGAGCAAATGCGATTGATTTGCGAATGCTAATCAACGTGTATTTCAGCAAGTAATAATAACTGTCAGTGAAATACCGTCCATCAAATAACAAAACCGAAGGAAATATCGCACGCTTTATGATATACTGGCTTAAATGAAATAGATCGATCCCTTCTGCATTTTTGTCCAGTATTAAAATACATTAGAATGAAAAAGAGCCATGTTACGCTGTGCCAACAAAGAAGGAGAACTTCGTTGTAATTTCAATTTGAAACGTTAACAGAAGCCTCACAGGCGAAAGTAACTCAATTCGAGCCCATGTCTTATTAGGTCTGTAAGTATATCATTAAGCGTGCGATATAACCATGTGATATCTTCATGAACATGCAATATAGGTATATATACTACACTAGGCTTTGCTCGCGGCTCCGCCCGCCTGAAATTGTGTGCGTGTAGTTTTAAAGTTAATAGAATAGGTACCCTCATGTTGTAAGATAATAATGTAAGTTTAGTAAGTAATTCCGAACTGGGCGACAAAGAGGGTCGCACTGAAAACCAGCGGCTGTGGTGTACCGCAGCAAATGTTGAGTGCGCCCCTTTTTCGTCAAGTATTGTACTGTAGTACCATTTTACCACATATAATGTTCTAGATTCGAGTAACTCTGATGTAGTTAGTTAGTTTATGGGTCTGAGATTGGCTATATTTTATCCCGGAAAAATGCACGAATAGACAAGGTACTTTCGGGCGGAGCCACGGGCAAATTCTCGTATAACATAATTCACATTACGCCTTATTACTCGTATACTAATAGAGCATGGTAGTGGTTTTATGATAGTTCTTTAATGATCTGTAAACATCCATTAAATGACATCAAACATTACGGGATAACGCGCATTCTTGGCGTTGTTAACATATTTGTTGTATAAATCTCGCTTTTGAATCTTAATGATTGTAATAACAGACGTGAAATGTATGGAATGTGAGATTGGAACGCGTTCTCACAAAGAGCACCGCGTTAAGAAGGGTCAAACAAAACTAATGCATACGGCTGAAAAATCTGGAAAATGTTGTTGTTGTTTATTAAGAGTCATCATCATCATCACAACCCATCATCAGCCCACTGCTAAACACGTGGCACCTCTCAGGACGAGAAGGGTTAGGCCATAGCCTACCACGCTGGCCAAGTGCGGATTTGGCAGACTTCACACGCCTTTGATAGCACTATGCAGAACTCTCAGGATGTTCTCCTACACCGAAAGCAGATGATGTTCAATCACTTAATGCGCACATAGTTAAAAGTCTCAGGTACCTGGGATTTGAACCCCGACCCCCGAGTAGAAGGCCGAAGTCTTAACCACACGGCTCTCATGGCTTATTAAGAGTAACTGGCTAATATTATCATTAATGAAGTGGCAATGGGCAGGCCACGTCGTTCGAAGGACTGATAACCAATGGGGAAGAAAGGTCATCGAATGGAGACAACGACTAGGAAAAAGGAGCACAGGTCGCCATTCGACAATGTGGACTGACGACCTGAAGAAAACAGCGGGCAACCGCTGGATTCAGAGGGCACAGGACCGGTCTATGTCCAACCGTGGACCTCTAAATGCTGATGGCAGGATGGATGGATGGATTATCATTAATAGTATTAAAAGTACATTTTATTAAATCTATTTTGCCTACAGATAGCTTTTTAAATTATATTATTATTTAAAGGCACGTGATAACAGATCTACTGTATAGATATCTAGACCTCGATGTTAAGGCTCTGGTTATGGTGTGAATTTCTGTGCCAATCAATTCAAGTAAATATTATTAAATGATTATGTTAGATAAAATAGCATATACCTATTTAGGTATATTTAGGTATGTCGTGTCCTGTTAAACACAATATAAGTTAACAGTTGAAATTTTTGTCCGCTTAATATCTAATTCCTTTATAACATACCTAATCTTTTAATTATTGCAATTACAATCACTTAAATTAAATCTGAAATTATGCGACAATTATAGATATGAGATATGACTATGATATGACGATGAGATCGTAACAATTTTTTTATAGCTCGTCTATCACGAGAAGCGTTACACGACGGCCACGTTAATGACGTGGAATTCGGTACATTAACCGCAATTGTATGTTTCTTGCCTGAGGCGTAGTCACTTGAACAGGGTTTCCAATGTTTCCGTACACATATACAAAGAGTTCGATAGAATTTTATATACCTATGGGAAAAGCGGCTGTACTCACGTTGTTTCACCGGGATCGCCCGACTAGTTTCGGTCCAATAATCTACTTACCTCGCTTACCCACTTAAAATGAATATGGACTCACAAATTCTTCGGTAGTAAAATACTTAACATTATTTATTTATTTATTTAAAGTCGTTATTTAAAGTTATAGCTCGGGTAAGAGATAGAGAAGAGATACATGCAGATGTAACTTGAAAATTAACAAAATTAACAGTTGGGCATCCAGCTTCAATAGATCTATTCAGGTCGCAGGAGCTTATGGGTCTGAAATGAACCCCTACCCCGTTACTCTCAAACAGCTGGGCATTATTTTCAAATTATAATAGCACGTATAAATGCGAAAGTTTGTGAGAATGGAAGGATGGATGTGATATATTATTATGTTTGTAACTTAATCACTCAAAAACTACTGAACGAATTCTCATGAAATTTGATGTGCAAATAGCTTGAATCCTTTAAAGGGACGAAGGCATTATTACAATTATCATATCCTAATAAGGGGAGTATAGGGCATTAAATTTTGTATGTGAAATCGAATTTTACGCGAGCGGGTACGGCGAGGTAAGTCTGGATTTCAAAATAGGATTCCCTCCCAACATTTTTCTAAGGACTAAATTTAGTTGTTTTGATTTTAAAATGTAGTACTTTTTTAAATTTGGTTGCCTGTCACTCAAAATAAATGACATTGTTCCTTATTGGTTTTAAATCAGACGTAAATAAAAAGATGAAAAAAAAGACTCTTCAATAATAATCCTTCAAGATTATTAAGAAACATTTAAATTAGTGTTGAACAATGGACATAATGAAACTTGTATTATAGGTTCTTCTAAAATGTATCTTTTATAGGATTTTTGGGATAATTAGAATGCAGATTTTGCATTAGAATGCAGCTAGATGCAAGACATTCGTCCAGTTTTATCCGGCATACTTGGTAACCCTACATCGGATGGTATGCCGGTCACTGCGCATAGAATAGATCATTCGACACATACACATACCTTTTGGAATGGTCACGCCGACCGACGTACAACGGAACAGGAACTAGTTATTATGTATCATAAGGCTTTTAGTGTTGTTACAGAGTTTCTTTGATACCAACATCATTGGGCCGGATATGATGTACGTATTCAACATGCACATTGTCATTTATGGGAGCAAAACAAAAAAAAGTAAGAATCAAAATAGAAACGAATAGATATAAAATATTGATAGGCACCTGATTGAAATTAATATCTCATCATCACCATCATTAACAGCCTATAACAGTCAGTGGAATGTTGGTTGTCAGTTGGTGATGGTGTGATGGTGACCTTTATTCGAGTAGTGACTCGAAGTAAAGGCCGCTCCCAAAAATGGGAGGATTTGCCAGGACCAGGGTAGGGTTAGTGATCGCAGTCGATGGGAGTTGGTGCACAGAGGACGCTGTTGCTCCGTTATACTCCGTTAGTCGCCACGAGAAAAAGAATACAATTGTCATCACCCCTTCTCTTCCCGCGTAGGGGAGAGGTTGGTTTTGATCACATCCAATGAGTCATTTTGAAACTATTTTAAAATTGATATCTGAATACTTTATCGTAATATCTATACAATTAATATGTACGATTATCTCAGATAAGACTCAAATTGTTTTGACGGGCATGTAACTATAGCATTGTCCTGCAACAGACTCCATTGTCATCAACGACCTATTTGATGATCTCTAAATAAGCCTTAACTCGGTTTTATTCGTGTTGTGGGCAAAATATTGGAAACTCCACAAATTAAGGAGAGCAACATAAATTTTAAAATACTTGCATGAAACATTATTTTCCATTGTTTTCAAATAACGATAAATTTTACTGGCGAAGACGTTCTACATTGAACTGTTGGTACTAAAATGTATCACCTGCAAGTACCAAAAAAAGAAAGTCACATGGTGGAACGCCGACATTCCTTACGTTAAAAATAATAACATATATTTCGGTTTATGCAATGACATTTAATATTAGATTTTAAGGAGACGGAGTAAGGTTGAACTTGGAGCGTTTTACATTTTACGTTGTTTGGAATGCGTACATTTAGGGTGCGCTCTGTATTCTTTAGAATAGCCACCCCTCCTGCGGCGCACGTGGCCCGAGGGTCGAGAGTGGAGGGGAACACAGCAGATGTTCATATTATACAGTTACCCTAAGCTACACACACACACACAGTATAAGTAGGCACGCCATCTTTGTTGTATTACGTCTGAATAAAATCGACAACGGTCTTTTCAATTTCGCATAGGTATAACCTCTGTAGCGTATCTGAATTAAAAGACACTGACAGGATAATATCATTGAAGGGCGACAATTCGAAGATCATCATCACATTGAATAAAGTATGAATATTGATTCTTAATATTATTTTCTCACTATGATTTGTGCTTCTTACTCCTAGGTAATACGATTAGTACACCTTACCTAGTTGTTGATTTTATCCCTCGTTGTGTTAAACATATAGGTATTTAATCCATTGGCAAACGTTATGAGTTATGACCTATAAAATATCGGTTTGGTAATGTATTATACACACCAATAAAGTGGATCAAATAGTGTACTAAGAACTAGCTCTTAACCGACTCGATGCACCTATTAGATATATCTGCATAGAAGATAATATTAATATGGGCTATTACACTATCTGCATAATGTTAATTGCATGACAATATAAGAATATAAAATCTAAACCACCTTAACAGAATTGATTGAGTAACTGAACTAAGTCCATATTAAGGTACTTATGATGTAATACGTTACCTAAATTTAAGAACCTACCAGATAAAATTATGCAAATTCTCTGAAAATTAGGGCTATCCTCTCAGAGCATGGAATAGACATAGTGGCATATTTGTGTGAGATGGAAGAGCGTAAGCGTTTAAATTCGTTCATAACTAATGACGTTTCAAATTCATTACCAACTTATCTATAAAAATATCTATGTGTATAAATTGTTTGTAGTGTCAATAATACTACCATGGCAAACATGATTAGAATGTAGGTTTATACTTATAGGACTTATAGGACTTATAGGACTGTAGCTTTTGCTACTGTTAAAGCTATAATTATTTGTGCCTGTTCAGGGCTCTGACACGATATTTCAAGGAATAAGGCATAGTATAAGGCATTGTTAGTTGTTTTGTTCTACGATCGTCATCGCGACCTGTGTTGTTGAACGACAATTTGATATCTATTTATAGGTAATAATCACCATTTGATGTTTTGTTCAATTTGCTACACCTTCAATTTTATATAAAAGCAAGGTGGGAAAGATATTCTTTGCAATCAAAATGTATATTGGCATCTATAGGTGATACGGCAAATATTTAGGCGATAACGCAAATACTTAAGTTTTTATAGACTAGCTGTAGCCCGCGAATTCGTCCGCGTTAAATTGGTTATGTTTTCATACATTTACCGGATTCATACATTTATTTCCTCGAGATCTGTATATTTGTTCGGGATCAAAAGTATCCTATGACCATCTAGTCTCACTATCCTATGACTACCTGTCTACCAAATTCTATGATGATTGGTTGTATGATTTAGCCGTGAAGGCGAATCAAACAAGCAAACAAACAAATTTTTGCATTTAGTAAGGTAAGATATACTTATGAGTCTTATGACAGAATTTAGTGAGGTAAGATATACTTATGAGTCTTATGACAGAATTTAAGTCGGTATACTATTTGTAAAAATTGTTTGGAAATTGTGGTTTGGAATTTTATGGATCGGCCGGTAAAAACATATTAAGTAAAACATGTAACAGTTAACAGTGGTGTATGGGGGTCATATTGGGTAATCGCGAGCATTATCGAGCTCTTATCACCGTACGGGAGGCCATGCGTGTGTGGGAATAGGCGTTTATAGTGCAGACTCCAGCTGCTTAATATTCCTTGGGACAGTCCCATATGACGCAACGTGACTAACAAATAAATAAGGTTATTAAAGTTTAAAAAAAAAATGTTATTTTACCAATTCTAATGGATATGGAGACTATTAAACGGTCGATGGATCATCACCATAATCTTGAACATCACCTTCATCATCATAGGTTACTTTCCAGTATGAAAAGGGTAAATGCCGCCACCGAATAAGCAAACCAATGGCGCTTGGCAGACTTGACACGCCTTTGGTGACATTGAGAAAAATAAAGCGACGTTGGCGTCAATGACGGACTTTTTATGATAACAAATATGCCTTTATGCCTTCGTACTTTAAAAAAAAACAATATCTGTTCAGATGTAAAGGTGATTAATCTAACAGGAGTAAAATTCGCTAAATACACGCTCAACGTTGAGCTCGTCGTCGAGATAGGTTTACAAAATTAGGTAACCCGGCGACTGACAGCTGACGGTGTCGCTGTTGTCGATATATTATTCGCTGGTAGAGTTTTAGTTTTATTTTTAGTTACGTTCTGAACTGTGCTGATTCTATCCTTAATGTGGTGCTTCCATCACAGTATCCTCGGGTCATATTATTATGCATACCAATGCCATCTTTGTTCGTATCGGGACGTGAATCGTGTTTTGGAATTAGAATTCTCCAGCCATTGTAGTAAACAGTGTTTGGGAGATTTACTGTCGGATAACCCAGCAAGACTCCATGAAATGGTTTCCGCTGAGCTCATCGGAGCCTACGGTGGTTCCGTCTACGTATTCTACCGGCTTTGCAATGATGTTTGTTGATACCAACATCACCATTGAACAATTCGCGCCATATTAAAATTTCCACATCAACCAAGAATTCAGATTATTAGCGGTCCTACACAGAGCAACTTGCGCGTGTAAATGGTGGAATGAACTTCCTTCTGAGGCTTTCCTGGTGGTCTGAATTAGGGTTCTTCAAAAATTACGCAGAATGAGTTCTCCGTCAGGGTTATGAATTAGCTACATTTTTAGATCTGCTAAAGTCCTATGGACTGCAGTTACCTATGCAACTAACTTACCATTATGTGGAAAATCTATCTGACCTTTTTTTATCTATTATCATCTGCACTTCAGAATTTTTTCTGGCATGTTTCGGTTTATTTCAGTTAGGACAAATTTATACCACGTTTTTCGTCCAATTATCAGATTTAATACAGATGAAATTTTTTAAGTCATTAAATATGCCTATGAGGCAGAAATTGGCAAAGATATTTTTTTCCTACGAGAACTCCTATCTCATACATTTTATGAGATTAGAATTCAAAGAGATGCCTCGATTCTGTCAACGTACAGGTAGGTATTATTTACCTACTATTCTATGGTTGGCAGAACGCACTGGATCATGAGGCGTTTTAATTGTTTGTTTGTGAACGATGTTGGTTCTTACTGTCTCTAGTCCTGTTCAATAGCCCTTTATGATAGTCATGTTACGACTATCACATCACGACGTCACTATCACATTTTTAGTAGGTACCTAGGAAAGAGGATAAATTAAATTCATCAAAAGTAGGTATTCGTATTGTCTAATACAATGTCTCGGCTTCGTGTAGAATTGAGCATGAAAAAGCGATGTCCCGCATTGTGTGTGTAACAGTTGGCAGCCTTAGTCAGGCCCGCTCGTATCGGTCGCATTCCACACTATTATGCTCGAGATTCCTCGCCATGCCCGCCGATACCGCGATACTCGTAGCGGCGAATTTTTTGCGCAAATCAAACCGGTAGGTACTTATACGTACTTATTGCTCGAAATGCTGATGAGCGATTCTCGCACGTAATTACCTTCGTAAGGAACTTGTTAAGAAAATATTTGGACGTTTTCACGTTCATTGACTTTGGCTTGTAATGTGTTGTGCATATTACCGTACAGTGCAGCTGAGTAGGTATGTAATGTACAGTAGTAGGTACGATGCGATAAAATTAATGTCAGTACAACGAAAACATGTAAGTATATTAAACATATTTACGCGAGCAAGTAAAACGAAAAACATTGAACGATAATAAGTACAAAAAATATATATACAATACTTACAATGTTTTCCCACGTTGCCACTGTTGGCGATTGTAGTGTTTATAACGTTTCACCATATGACGTTAAACTCATTAAGAACACGATGAGTGTAAAACAAAGTCAAATAAATATTTCACGTCTGTAAATTACATGCGTAAACTTCTTATCAGGGTTACAAAACCGGCGAAGAACAAAAATCAATAAGAAACGATTCGCAAAAACTCCGCAAGTAAGCAAGCTATTGTGGAACTAACACACCTCGACAAAGATTCCTGCGTAGTATAATAAATAACCTGAGATCTACCGTCTAGTATCCATTGTCCGTCAAATGCACTGTTGTATTATTTGTTGTTATTTCATAAAATCCAACTATCGCGCCACGACTCTGTTGACGAAATAGTCGCGTTTGACATTTGAGCCGAGCCCACTGCGATTGGAATTCGCGGAATGTCAAATATTTTCAGTGCTGCCATCTATGTGACGGAATCTCAACTATTATGAAGGCGGCATACTGGATTGTTCAATGGTAATGTTTATATTAATGTTTATGAAAACCTCTGACGTTCTTATCATCTAATTGTGTGATATAGACCCACAATTTTCACTAAGTTCAATTATCGCGTGATTTCTAAGTAAATCGCGTTGGTAAAATATGAAAGTGAGGCGGTGCGCCCGTATAACGTTGGAATGCGCCTAAGTTAATGCCGCCGTCGAGAGACTTCACTGGCGCAGCGCAGGCGTGATGGTAGGCCGCGTCTGCTACAGGGTTATCGACACATGGCATGCCGTGGAGGCGAAAAGTAGGGTCGCCACATAACCACAGTGAAGTCACACTCAGTAGTTTGACTGCATTACACGCTCAACTTTACGTTAATGTTCTAATTTTGCAGTTTTAATAATATCGAAACTATTACGTATTTATACAGTCTAAAGCAATGTATCAATACAATTTATATATTATGTAATATATCTAAGGAATTCTTATAAAATATGCCGTTCGACAACTAATTGTATTTTACTGTGACTCGCTGATACCTAGCTGTGCATGCACCGTAGCGTAACAGGCTCAAGTTGTTTCGGTTCGTTACTTTGGTTAAAAGCATTTTTAGTTAATAATTAACTACGTACCTAACTCTGTATGGTTTTAAACCAATGCCAATTAACTTGTTCACGTTTGGATCTTTGCAAGAAGCAAATATTTAAAAGGAGTTTTACACGATCAAAGATAAGTGCCATCTGGACGCATAATGGTGAATTCATTTAGTAAAGTTTAAGTTTACGGAATGCGTTCAACCAACACGAGATGACGCTTTTAGTAGGTAATTGAAATTATGAAATGATGATAATGAAGAACCTCTTCAAAGGCATTATGTATTTATTGTTTGTTTTGTCGATTGTGTGTGTGTATTAATTATTATATACTTTTTAATATTTATAGATAGGAAACTATTAAACAGTTAGTTGCGCCTGACAATTTTAACGTTCAACTCACCTTGTTTAATAATTGCAGCAATTGTTTTATCACAGGAGCTAGAAGCGCTAACAAGAGCCATCAGTCTCATACAAAATGAGTTGATAATTTCAAAAGGGCTTTTATTATGATGATGCACAATTACATAATTGTATAACTAAGTACCTATCTAAAAGATTAGACAGCGCAGGCAAAGCAGATGAAATTAACGTCGACAAAATAACGCAAAACAAGGAAGTTAACTGACGAATGAACGGGGGAATGAAATAGCAAATAATAGATTAATTAATTAAACGAACATTTTTGTCAGGAAATATATTTGTAAAGGATGTGTAAGGTTTATTGGTAGTTGAATAAGATGGTAGGTACTTACAGAGATTAGGTATTAAAATTTAAAAACGCGCTTAAAAATTGGCAGTAGGTATACATATCCAGAAGAAGAATGTCAATCACATTCACAAGAAAAGGAAGCTCTTGGGGTGACGAGGTAACAACTCTAAGAACTAACAGGTATTACTATTTAAGTTATTACGAGGCTTTGGCCGCAGCTCTGCCCGCATAAAATCCCTAATCTGACCCACAGGAACCGTGCTTTTTTCTGGGATAAATAGTAGCATATGTCACTCTCTGGGCCATAAACTTTAAGCAGTAAAATCCCGTCGATCCATCGATCTCTAGCAACGTGAATAGACAAACAAACAAACACATTAATAATATTAGTACGGATACATTACACTTAGGTTGCGGATGTTGTGTGCATACACAACTCATTTTTTTTAGTATTAATTTAGTGGGTATTGATAAACATTGAAACACCAAAATAATGACATAATATTTATTTCTCTAATAATAACACAACATCTGTAAACATTACAAATAAAACAACGTATCGTTAACACATGATAATAAGCTAAACTTGTGTTTTCTAACCAATATTTATTTATTTCATTCTAAATCTAACATCAATTAATACATAGCTTTGGTTTATTATAAAGCATGGTAATAAATAGTTGGAGTTGGTTAAATAAAGTTACTTAACTGCTGGCACCTGGACTCATTACACAGCGAAAAATAAGCCTTGATAAGAAGGTTAGAGGTTAACTTAGGGAAACACTTGTCGAGAGCTGCAACTCATCGACAGGCTGGGCTAAAATGCATGCAATCTCACTCAGCATCGTAAATCACTAAAAATAAAGACGAGACCTGTCTATATGTTATCAATATCTTATCTATTAAAAATGGTGGAAATTTCGGATTTACCTTAGGTCTGTAAATGAGCAGGTTCAGTCAACAATAAATTGTAAACATATAAAATTATAGATTAGGTATACATTATATATAAAACTTTACGAAATGCAGATTGTCGATTGCCTTAATAAACCGATCAATAAACGACTAAACGTGTTTCTTGAAATTTTAACAGTTAAATTTATTTATGATTACCAACAACAAATTCACTGTTTACCCTTAATCGGTAAAAAAACATCTTTAGGATTTTGTTGTGATCAAAGGCAATCATAATATCTATTATTACAAGTAAAACGAAGCAAATGGTGATAATTTGGTAACATATATTCGTTCTAAAATTGCATACATACATACATTGCAATTTGAATATTATAATGTTTAATAATACTATCTTACAAGTAAAGTGATTCTTACGACAAATTGGTTATTTTATCATAGGTATACAAATATTTATATATTCATAACTATACTTAAAACTTCAAGGGGACGGTTTTAACGTGTTAAATAAAATATGGTAGATATAGGAATGGTTATATTCAAGTAAGATATATTATAATATTTAAGGTAAGAGGAATAGGACGAAATTACGAAAATAATGTTTTAGTTAAAATTCATATCGACCCACAAATCAAAGAAGACTGTAACTCTATTTACGCTATTACGAGATATTTTAACCAATTAATCAATAAGGAAAGGCGCATAAAACCGTATAAGTGTATTAGAAAACGAAATATAGAAAGAAACTGCTACTGTATAGATTTTAATATCTATTAAATTAAAAAGTAAGTAGGTGCCATTTAACCCTATTGCAGACAATCGTATCGAAAAATAAGCGCAATTTGAGTTACGCTTGTAGAAAAAGCCTTTTTTTCTCATTATTACAAAAATATTGTGTGTAACAATAACGTAAAGGTGGATACGATTTACTTTCATTATAGCAAAGACGCTAAGCGCGACATTATCGAGTGAGTAAATCAAACAGCCACGTAGGTCGATATATTAAAGTAAATTTAAATCTAGGAATATAGTAGTGGCACTATATAATTCTTAGCTACGTATTAAGGTGTAAGTATCTAACTAGTTCACATTGTTAAGCCAATCTACCCATAAGTAGGTAGGTGCTATAAAAACGCTGTTTTGTCATCGACAAAGCTATTTGAAAAACTAGATCAAATCGAATCACATTTTTTAAATTATGGCTTTCTTCAGTACATCGTTTGGAGGTTCAGATCCAATAAGTAGCTACTTATTGCATATTTTTCAAGCATTTTTACTACATTATTATACCTACTACATTTAGAAATGTGTCGATTTAAATATTAAATTATGATCAGGAGCGTGAATCGATCATTCGCTATCGAACAATAGTGAGTCTCTACATCGCCCGATCACTTTAATGAAACTTTAAAATCTACTGGATTACAGACACATCTTGAGCTATCGGACACGCACTAAAACACAAATTAACTAACCAGTTTTTACAACAAGTTAAATACATACTAAATTAGATATTACGTATTTTAATCTAGTGAGAATTAAAGTATCTATTTATACTTCAGATAACCCCATCTTCTTTTCCTATCAAGATACTTAAACTATATCACCTTCCCTTTATGATCAAATAAAATATTCTTACAGTTATCAAGTTGGTGCCATAGTACAGTTAATTTTTATACTTAAAGTTACAGCTACGCTTTTGTTGTTGTACACATACAACAAGTATTTATTATATCTATCTACATTTTAATGTAGTTATACATCCTAATATAAATATTTAACTGGGAAATTCAATCACTTTATCTTAAGCTGTTCTTGGAACAAACCTGTGAAAGAATTATAAAGTCAAGTCAAGTGCGAGTCGGACTCGCGGGTTGAGTCTGTCCTTAGTGTTACAACACTAATAATATAAATATTCAATTTCTTCAACGTTTCAAAATGTTCAGTAGTTATTCTTATTTAAATTTCTTGTATCGTTTTTGTGTGTGGTCCATGGGTCGAGAGGGTGTATTTCAAGGCTAATTTATTATAGGTAATTTAAGCATAGCAATTTAGAATTTTATTCCTTAATCTTGCCGAATATTTGTGTAAAAAGAGTAAGTCAATTTAACCTCATATATGACATAGTCCGCGGTAACGAATGATTTGTATTGTATCCAATATAACGATATCGTATACTATCAAATTAAAAAATATTTCATGAATATATATGCATCCACAAAGCAGCCAAAGTGGAACACTACATTTATTTTATTCGTACTTAAATAACTATCACATTTTTCTTGAACCTAAAATATCGGTAAAAACGAGCAGGAAAACAGTGCAGACTTTCAAAGAAAAACGTCAATTGCAGATATTATAATGTCATCAATAATAATACGTAAATATAAGCATATATTTGCGAGCTGTGAATGCCAAAGTAAGTTTACTGTCTCGGCTTGAGGTACTACATCAAGCATATTATGACATTGAATAATGGGACCCTGAGTAGATGCGAGTCCGATACGTACTTGGCCGAGTTTTTACCATTATGGTACCTAAAACGATCTAAATTAATAATAACTTGCAACTTTTAATAATTCTAATATATATCATAAGAATGCGTTCAACGTCAAATTACAATAATTTACATGTCTATACTTAAATTCCTAACACGTGTAATCAACATTACGATTCGACATTACATGGCTATTAACTACGTTCGCAAAACAATTAATAAATGCATAGCTACGAGAACGTTACGATTATATTATAAGATGTACTTATCCTGTGTAAAATACATTTTTGGTTCAGTTCCTACCTATAGATAAACAGTTTTGTGGTCGAAATCGTCAAATCTTTCCAAAGTTAAATAAAATTTAGTCTAATCTAGTAGAATTATGGGTAGGAGAGTCGGTAACTATAATTATTTTCGTAACAATCGTAATGACAATTATTTTTCGAAAGACTTTTTTACATGCACGGAGGTGATATAGGAAATTACCGCCACATATAACAAACTTCACAAATTCAGTCCAATAAATACTCAAATTATATCAAAAAACATTTTTCAACGCTTTTAATACAACTCTCTTATTTTATTCCTCCCTCCCCTTCCATATATCATTTTCAGATATTCTACATACCCTGTTTGGACACCTCCGAGTGTAAGAGCCTTTGATTCCTTTGAGAATGCAAACCGACTAAACTATAATCGTAATATAGGCCGTGCGACAAAATGTCATCACATAATTACGCATAATTAATACAAGGTAATGCATTTAGTACAAAACATTAAAAACTTCCAAAGTAAGACGCGGAACAAATATTCATAAGATTTGGCCACATTCGCCTATAACCAAACCTGCCGATATTAATTATGCGCCAAGTTCAGGTCGCAACGGTGTGGATGTCAGCATTTATTTTATCTAATTAATTAATTCCCTTATTTTTACTACCTACATATTGCAAGTGAACATTTTGGAAATACATGAGACTGTTGTAAGTTCCCCATTATTGTATCATGAATTGTGTGGTAATATAAAGGTAGGTACCTCCTACATTCTTCCTTACGCCAAATCGTCATTATAGCAAAAGAGTCTCTTTGGATGTTTGCATAATTATGAGTAAAATTTTCTCTATAAGTAATTGAAAAGTTCCTTATTAATATAATAAATATATATAATATTATTTTTATATAGTGGCATTATTAACAATAACTCTTATTTTGCAAATATAATAATTTCAGCATTAATGTTTATTATTTCAACATTGCTAATAAAAAAATGATACAGATAGTATATCATAATTTATTGTAGTATATAATTTAAAAAATGATATGTTGTGACAATAATTATGTTTATTTCTATTTAATACTTATATGCAACAATAAAATGCATAATAAATATAATCACAAAGAAACCCTTAAATTATGGAAGGATTATGGTGATAAGACAAATAATAGGCCGTTTTTAAACGTACGGGACGTAATAGAGTTTAGCAAATAAATAAAATACAAACGCGATACAATATTTATAACAATAATTAAAAATTGTATAAACTCTGTTTGAAATTACATACTTAGATACAATAATGCATAATAATATAATACTTATATGCAGGGTATTTATTAATTGCTTGATAAAGCTAGTTTTCAAATATATACATATACCTATTTCACGATTTCTTACAATATATTATATTGACATAATTGTCTACAATGTACCAAAAAAATTAATAAAATTTGGCAAATTATAATTTATAAGCATAGTCCTTTACAGGGTATTGCTAGAGTGCTACATTTGAGTCCTTTCACAAAAACATCTGCCTCACAAAATGGAGCGGGCGGTTGTCCGACGAGAGGGGCCTGCGCCTATCGTGCTCGTACTCGTCTTGGTAGCTTCCGCAGGCGGTCGTCCTCAGAGGTCTCGAAGAGGACGAGGTTCCGCACCCGTGACACTGCGGCCGTCTCACCCCTAACGGTCGTCGCCACCACCATACCCCTTCAACTGATGCCTCGTAGCTGGCCTTATCAGACCTCCTCGTGTTGTAAGTGGACCAGTTAGACCAAGACGACGAGTCGCTGTCGCATGGAGTGACTGGTGCACTTCGAATTGGCTTCGGATCGTAAAGCCTGTTGCTCTCCTCTGATAGTGACCCGCGTCTCTGAAATTCGATGAAGATATTTTTAATAATAATATTTTTAATAAATTTTTAAGTCGTATCGCCAATACGTGCTATTGCACATGCGAACTTATGACCTATGTCATCAATTTTGTTGTGTTTTGTTCTACCGTGTGTTGTACCCATATAAATAAATGGCGAATCGTATACGGGTTCTGCCTAATAAAACATTCGACAGTATTGCAAAATATTTTAATTCTTACCCGCATTACGTTGAAGTTGGGCAGCCTGAAGCGTCACACTTCCTGTAGGAACTTGACCGGACACACGCCCTGGCGGTTGTCCCCAGAGCGGATCATGACCATGCCATCTACTTCATCCCCCACTTGGATCACTATCTGGTCGCGTAGCAACATCAAGCCGTTGTCACCATCGGATACCTGAAATAAATGACGTGATCTATCATTAGCTTTATTTTCGTAAGTTATAATTAAGTACTTATCTGTATTTAATTTTTGAGGCCTCTTGTATAAGAGTATGGGTGTACAAACTGTGCATCCACACCTTTCCGACTAGACCACAACTGTTGAAAAACAATTACTCCCCGGTTACTACCACACCAACAAAATTGGTGTGGCAGTGTGTCTGTTGTTCACGCTTTACAAAGTGGTCGTGGACTCATAATGATGGTGATGATGGGTCATCATAGCTCGCGTCATTGTGAACTGCGGCTCTCGCAATGCGCTTTCACTGGCTTCTTATATTGGCAGGTTCTATATTTCAATTATTGTGGAAGGTTTGCGTGATCGTAAGTAACTAACCTGAAGGTTATGGGTGACTTGCAGAGGTCGTTCTCCAGCTTGCAATTTGGTGCAGTACTTTGATGGAAAGTAGCCGATCTTGCCTAAGCATTTCCCCTTCCACCAGTCGGGGTCAGAGGTATCAATCACAGTGACTTTGTAGCCCGCTTTCAGGTCAAGTTCGTCAGCATGCCGGGACTTGAAGTTGTACAAGATCACGTATAGGTTTGTCGGCAGAAGACGTTGATGCTTCTGAAAGAAAGAAGATGCTATTGAATTTTGAAATTTTATATGGGCGTAGTAGAGATACCTGTACAGTACTGTTTTCAATTTAAAAGTAGTCAAGACAGAAGATTGGTTGTAAATAATAATAAAATAGGAAAATAGTGTTCTGCAGGAAAAAAAGAAAGTCACTAATAGGTACATGTATTTAGCTAAGTGACGGCATAGTATAACAGCGTCGGAACAAATACGTGGTTAGAGGAGAGAATTACTTTAAATTAGACATCGACATATTAGTTCTTTTTACATTACGTAGAATATAAATAAACCCGGTTATTATTTGAACTGAACAGACCCCATATATAATACATGCATGCAAAATAATAAAACATACATATCAGCTAATAGAATGGGGTCAATGAGAACAAACTGAGCCACTCATATTTTAATCGGTTACGCGGCTATACTCACGTTGATTTATCGGGAACACCTAGACTAGTTTCGGTCCAATAAGTAGGCCTCCTTAAAGCCTCTTGAAGATGGCCCATGTATTTGACCGAAACTAGTCGGGCGATCACGATAAATCAATATGAGCGTAGCCGCGTACGCACTTAAAATGAATACAGAATACGGACACTCACTCTTTCAGTAGAAAAAAGATCTACTCACATTCGGTTGCTTCACAGGCGAGGGGCAAGGACTAGCACTGTTTGAGGACAAGCTGCGTTCCGGTTCATCGGGCAGCTCCACACTGCTCATGCGACCCCCCTTAGCACTCAGCAGCCTCCTGCTATGCACTGGCGACGATGGCGCTATACCACATCCATTGATTAGTCTGATAACTTGTACAGTCGCGAAGAAAATTAGAAATTTCACGAAATCAACTTTTCGATTTCAGGTCCAAATTGAACGGTGGACCAAAAGTCAAAATAACCATGCTAAATAACAGTTGAAATTCATCTCATAAGTAAAGACAATTAATTTTGATTATGTTCATTTCAAAGTACACCGTACAATAGAAATAAAATACAACATTAGCTTTATAATTTTGAACACACATCGTAGATAAATTAATTAGTTTAATTATGTTCTGTAAAATTGGACTTTGACGGAAACGGCCTAGTTATACAATTATTACTTTGCCCGTGGAATACCACCAATACCAGGATAAAAATGTCACAGTTTAGCCGATAAGCTATCTCTATGCATTATATCACGTCGCCGTCGACCCGTCACTCAAGAAACCAACAAACGCACTATCTCATTTATAAAATTAGCGTAGACAAATATAAGAAATATTCATTCGTCCATTATATTAGTAAGGATTATTTCCAAAATACTACCAATGTAGTAAAAAAAAATAGTACAATGATTAGCATCAATGAGGTAAGGGCATTAACGGAATTAATACGGTTATAATTACAGTATTACAAACAAGTAGGTACATATTTCATGCGACATGCTAAGCTTCTTACTAGCTTGCAAGTTAAAGCCGAACAAAAAAATAAAACATTAATATCAGATCTTTTAGGTAAACATCAAGAAGTTGATTTATGAAACAAATGTCTAGGCGATTTAATATCGATAAAAAATTAACAAATTCAAATATAAACACTAAAATCAGAAAACTAAAATGACTTATTTTACCTAAAACCATGATTTTTTTCACTTTCTGTTCAGACTTAACTCATTTGTAAACATCTAATTGTGTCAAGACAAACAATATTGTAACAACTTGACCATACAACAAATCCATAGTCATTACCGAATTTGATATCTCTGGAGGTTATTGATTAATCGCAAGGCTGACTATCATATTATCTCGTGTGTTGTAAACAACAAAATTGGCTATCCGATAACGCGTTATAGATTATAAAATATAGATGGATAGGTAGATTGTCTTGAGTTTCAGGTAATAAGTGTATGGAAACATTAAATTGCTTGTCTTGGCATCAGCGCTTTAAAGTAAAACAAAACGTACTTGAACGAGTATAGTACTGAAACGTGTTACTACTTATTCTACTGGGCGCATATCTCATGCTAGTCGCCCTGGTGTTACCTAAAACAGAAAAAATAAAATGAAATAACTAGGTCGCATGCAAAACGTAAACAACACACGAACGTGATAGGGCGATTTGTGGCGAAAGTGATTTAAATATAATTTAAAAGGTTTAGGTATTACCACATGAGGAGGCTTATATGCGATTAAGGTCAGTCCATTTCGCAGTATCTTTATAACAGAATATAAAACAGAAACATCAATATTGAAAGAATCATAGATTTTACCAAAGGACACGACGACGAAAGCATTCCACGTAAGGAGATATACTAGACAGTTAAGCTTACACATCATGTGCTAGTTCACAAAAGCTAAGCCAAGGGGATTTAGGAGTTGAACATCGATTGTGCCCACATAACAACGCCTGTCGATACAAATATAAACCAGAGTCCAAAGAACCGATAATAAGATAAAAACTATGTAAAAATATTGAAGAGAACACTAATTTTAAGTATTACAATAAATAATAAAAATAAGGCCTTCACACCAGCGTTTTAATGGTGTCAGATCTCACAGAATGTAATTTTTGTGATGCTTCAGTGTTAAAGCGTAGTCGACGTTGTGAAAAAAGTGGTCTTAAAGAAGCACTCTCAATCGATAAATGTATATTTGGTATTTGTGTCAAATGTGATTTTTATAGGAATGTAGGTGCTGACTGCTGAGGGCTTGTTATGTAGTACGCTACTGTGAAGGTATAGAAAATAAGTTGGTGAGAACATCGAAGTTATGTTGAGGAAGGTGGTTGTTTGGACCCAGGCGTAAAGGTTACTGGCGATAATCGTACAGAGGACGCGGCTGCCCTGCCCGGGCTGGTCTCGTTGCGGGCGCCGCCGCAGCTCCCCACACTCCGGCGAGTCCAGGGACAGGCTCTTCATCCTAAGGTTCAACTTTTGACGTCTCGGCGAGTGCGGAGCTATAACAGTCACGTGGCATGAGCATCAGGCATCGAACACTTACCAAATCCTGATATTTATTTCTTAACAGTCTCAGATCTGTGCTCTTTTGTGTCGGAATGAAATTTGTGATAAGTCAGGTAACTGTGTTCATGATATAGTTAATGTGAACGATAATAATAAATGTATGTAAAATACTAATGATGTCTATATAATAGCTGTAATTAAATAAGCTCATTGTTATTCATAGGTGTACTGTAAAATGTAATGTCATCTAAAACAAAAAGAAATGTATCATTAAAAACAAGACGCTGTTCACATTTTTTTCCAATCCACATCATAGATAAGAACATCGAAAATAACATAGAAAATCACTCTATGTAATAAATTTTTATGTGGTTGTAAATTTTAGGAAACATGTCTTGTGTGTAAAATATATTTATAGTCAATTCTTACATTTAACTTACAAACTAAGCTAGATATAAAAAGTGCGTAAGCGTTGCAAAAAATAAATATAATATAACAAGATCTTATACAAATGTAAAAAATTCAAAAGAGAAAAGGATGCATAAGAGGACCGTGATTGGTGTATATAAATCTGGAAGATATACTACAAATCGGAATAATTGGAACGGTGCTACTTTAGTAACAAAAGCTTTCCTGGAATAGAATTGATGCTGTATGTTTGCTATGAGTCTGATCGCTATAAATTGATCACAATCAACAATCGAATTTTAGCATCTCGTCACCAGAAACTTCATTTGGACAAAACAGTGATAAAATGATTCCTTTTATTACAATACTCATCAATGTAATGAATCTCTCAACACATAATATGTTTGTTCTACGGGGATTCGCTTAAAAACGTTTTTTTTTTGGTACCAGGTAAGGGACTGGTGCGGTCTGCCTGTCTCAACATTTGCGCACTCTTCGAGTTCTTCATCGAACCTGTGTGGACAAATAAACAGGAACGGATCTATAAGTGTTCAATACTTTTATTCTAATTAATTTTACCGCGAAAGGTGTTCCTGATTTTTTCAGGGGCAAAACTAAATCGATGAATTTTAGATTGTGAAGAAGCAAGAAAAAAGATAAAAACACTAAATATAAGTTATCTGCCCTGATGTTAATCGGAGTGAATTTGGAGAAAGGTTAGTTTTGCTAAAGCCACTGTGGAGAAGTTATGAAATTCGTAGGTGCAAACGAAGAAGTTTTAGTAGATTGTTGGCATGAGATATTCAGCCAAAACACAAACGCATGCTATTAAGAACACTCCGCGTCAGGACCAATTTAAGCCATGCATAACTTACATACGTCCGAACGCCCAAGGAGCAAAGGCGTTCAAATTAACGATAGAAGATGATAGTGCAACTCTTGGGATTCCAGAAACAAAGAGATTCAATTCTGATTTTTATTGTAACAGTAACAATATACATATCACAGAACGCGGGGCGTTTCGGGGTAGTACTAATGAGACGATTCGAGGAGCGGCTAATGCAAAATCGAATTGCGTGCTGAATCACGCTCTTGTAAGACGACGATGTTTACAATAATTTCCCGTGAAGTTACGTTTCGCTAATCATTTTTTCTTGCGAACGCTTGCCGTAGGCTTGAGAATCGAAGGCGGTGGATCTCCGTTCTCCTTAATAAAACACAAAGGCTGTCCGAATGGTCGTGTCGGTGTCTCCTCCGATTCTGCAAAAGTAACGTGCGGAAAAAACAAAATAAATAAAATAATCATACATGTAAATTAAAACAAAATAAATCATATAAAACAAATAGGAACAAAATTAACAATAACAATCGTGCCGCTGAGTGGGATGTTTTGAAGGAATTGTTCGCAAAATCTTTTTATAAAGGTAGTAGTAAATCATTTCGAGGAGGGATGGGATTAAGCATATCTATGATTTATGAGTATTTGTCGAGCTTGATTTATGTAGTCCTATTGTCTAAACTAACACATCTATCGCACAAAATAAAAATAAGGTAAATCATAAGAAACAAAATACAACGAAAACGAGGCACTGAAACCCAGTATGAAGACAGGACAAACAAAGCTCAGAAACAGCCGTGACACAGACAGCGTTGCTACGGCCTTGAGCGCGTACTTTCCGGTAGAGAAATGGATCGGTGCTGCGGCGAGCCGCGGCGCGACCTCGAGCTCCACATGGACAAACTCTTGACGCCGGCGAAGAGCCGCCTCCGCACGCCGCCGTCCTGCCTCGCCGCGCCTACCGACAAGCACCGCTCAGTATCGGCCGCACCCCGCCCCCGCCCTGCGCCCGCGACTAACGAATGCGTGCAATATCGACACTACTGAAAACGAGTGATCTGAGTGAAGCTGCCGGTCGGCCGTCGCGCGGCGCGTCGGCGCGAGCGACGGTCGGCGGCCTACGCGACTCGAGCGCAGAAGCCAGCGAGTCGGGTGCGGCGCCAGACCTGAGCTGGAGGAGATTTGCTGGGGCGCCACCGCCAGCCCGGCGGTCGGCCGCGCCGGCGAGCGTGCGGGCGGGGGCTCCTCCGGCGCCGACACGCGCACTACGGGGCCCCCGCGGTCTCCTCCGCCCGGCTTCGCTATTTCGTTGGCCCGCTTCAGAACTTGGTAGGTCTGATCCACTTCCTCCTCTGAGCACCAGGCGAAACGTTAAGATTCATACGCGGCCACCAAATTGAGGTTGATATATGAAACCGGACAGTTATTGAGAGTTCGGGTGTTTGTTTCTTTATTAGTAGTGATTAGGATGTAAAAACTGTTCAGGGTCTGCCACTAAATTAAAATGTTAGTAGTTTTGTCGAATGCCGGACTTCGGAAAGGTTCACGGGGATCACTCCGGACAGACATATACTGTACCATCATCATAGTAGCTATCGAAATCATCATCGAACCCGACGGATCCTTTGAAAGAGATCCTGGTGAGTCTTTGCCCTGGCAGCCAACCATCCTCCGTGCCTGAATAACGTGAATTTAGGTTCGGACTGTGTAGGTACTTTATTTTGAGCAGTGTCAGTTGCGTTTGTTATTTTGTGTGTATTTTACTAAGTTTATGATGTTTTAAAACTAACTGTTTTAACCCCAACTGATATAAGCATAGTGCTCAAATTCATAATTTAAAATCCATAGGATAAATCTATTGAAGTACCTAATTGGTTTGCTGCTATGAGAAATCAAGTCTAAACTAATTTAGACTTGGAGAATGGAACATTCACTTGAATTGTAAGGGGTATACCTTTTAAACCGTGCTGGAATAAACGACATATTAGGTATACATAAAATATATATTTAAAAACTTACAAAAATGTTAATCATTATGTTAAGTTAAATCAGCATTAAACAGAAAACTTTACAATATCTATGTTATATTATGTTAGGTCTGTGTATGTTCTGTAATAATAAATATACCAACTTCAGCAGAATTTGAAAGATACATCGTCGCTATCAAAGCAATGTGTAACAATCATGTACTTAATGTTATGTAGCCATAATAACAATTACCAGTTATATTCATGTTTTCAGAACCAACAAGGTTGGAAAAATAATATAATTATACCCATTTTCGCTGAACTTAGTAATTTGAAGTTCATTAAATAGACAAAGAACAAAAGTAAACTTACTTTCTTCGTCGTAAGGGAGTTCTTGGACCCTGTGGGATTCTATTTCTGAGGTGCTCTTCTGGCGTCGCAGGATACGCGACTTGGTCTGGCACTTGCCCACTTGAGGCATACAATCGGTATGCACGTTCATCTTGCATATCCGACAGCGGAGGCCTTGGCGAGTGTGGCCTGCAGCACAAACAGATCTTGGTAAGTATTCTTATATGGTCAGGCACTTGCCTACTTGAGGCATACAATCGGTATGCACATATATATTGTATATCCGACAGCCACACTCGACATGCCTTGGCGAGTGTGGCTTATAGCAGAAACAGATCTGAACAGTATTTTTGTACGCAATTCTGTCCCTGCTGCAGTTTACCTGCAGTCTGTTGTTGTTGTCAGAGCAGCCGATACAATATATAATATATAATAGTTATTTCTATTTAGGTCTATAATAGTTATTTATACTGTAATCAACAAGTTCCAAGTGTAATTAAAAATTTGATAAAGTATAATATTTTATGCAGACCAAAATAGTAAAAGGGCTGCGTTGGGGTACATTTGTAACATTTGGGATGACCGCTATTTACGGACTTTACATATACACCCATCCGCACTGACGGACTGACTGACCATTCAGCGTGCTGGATTATGCCTCAACTGTCAGGAGACCGTACATACATTTGTCATGTCTTTCGAAAATCCCAATATTATAGGTATCCAAAATTTATGAAAATTAGTACCGTAGGTATGTGCAATATGCCGATTATTTAAATTTTGTGGTCACCTTCACCTTGTCTCTCAGTTTTAATTGCGATTTGCGATATAGTTCGAAGTAAAGTGGTGACAGTGGTGGGTGGTGGTGGTGGTGGGTTTTTTTGTTTCATGGCACCTCTTAAATGATTTTCAGCTGTCATTAGTTCATTGAGTGCAAAGTTTGAAAGTGTTGGTTTTCACTAAAATCCAGCTTGAGAGACAGCCCAGCGAGGCTATCTGTCAGGCCGTGTCAGGCATTATAAAGTCGTATAGGCCAACGAAACACTACGACTAAATGTAGTGTTTCGTTGGCCTAAATCGCCGGTGACCCAAAACATTTGCGCAATCAATATTTAAGGTTTTAAGTTTTGTGATACTATCAAAATGTTAAAGTTTACGTAGAAAACGAAAAATAATTTACAATATAGGGAAACAGACAGAAGTGAAGTAGAAATAATTGTGATGATGTATAATATATATGAGATGAAGCATTATAATCATAGGAAACTCGAAATATTTTATCATGAGGCAACAACTTTTCTTGGGAGCCCACTGGGAGACAAGCAGTCCAGAAATTAATGCTTAAACTGTTACCGATTTTGAGTAGTAAGGTCGTTTGTCCACCGCTTCTGTCATACAGAATGGGGGTTATTTCGGACCGAGTTCCGAGTGACGTGACGTGCTGGAGATCGTTTATAAGTTTCCATGTTATCTATCAACGTTTCTGTTGTGACGTTTTTCAAGTGTA
>DWLO01000112.1:0-26674 GCA_018245335.1 Dalla quadristriga
TGTGTTGTCATCTTAGATACAGCCAATCTCGATCGTTTTTGATAACCATTGCGCCAACTAAAATTGGTGGAAAACGCTCCAGGCGTCATTAGTTCTAAGAAGAGACCGTTGTAGTGGGCCGTTGATGTAGCCACTATAATAATAAGTTTATTAAAGAAAATAATCGAACAATCTATTTAACGATTCACTTCCGTAGAAATATTAAATCAAGGTAGGTATGCAGTGTCGTAACTACGTATTTTGAGATGCGTGGCGACGCTCTCAAGGCCAATATCGCATTTACATTTTGTAACAAAACTTTTCTCCGCAACTTTGTCTGTGTGAAATTCTGATACATATAAACCATAGAAAAACCTCCAAGCTGTTTAAAGTCTGTTTTAGATAATTCTTTAGTAATATTATCATTACTAATGTTAAAGTGTCTTTGCTTACTTGCCCTTCTCTCACGCTGCAACAGCCCTACGGTTCGCCATAATTTTTTGCGTAGTGATAATTTATAATCCAGAGAGTGACATAGAAACGCATGTGGGAAAAATACGAGAGTTTTACGCGGGTGGTGGTAAGAAAACACGATTATTTGCAAATTTCTCGAGATAAAAAAATTATGAAGTAGACTCTAATTATTTTCCATTTTCTGTGCCACTACTATATTGTATCGAATTAGTTACTGGAATTAATTAAAAAAAAAAGGTATTTCTGAAATTTACAAAACCATTTTCTTACTCCGTCAATAATTTTGTGAATAATAATTAAAATGATGTTAAGCGCATACATTGATTAATTTAGAGCCCGCGACACTATAGCCATCTCACCATTTACGTACATGAAATAGTTGCATCACTGTCATCTTAAAACTCCATAGTCCTCCGTGATTGGCACGTGATCTGTCCGCTGACCATTTTCAAGTGAGGATCAATGCATCCTCTTATTAAACACTGAGAACCGCAACAAATACGGTCCAGTAGGTTTCGCCCAACAAAAACATCGACAGTAATATCTTCACTGTATATTGATAATCTACGTACAAATTCATAATAGCATAGTGGAGAGATATTAAATAATGCGCATGAAATCGTCAATAAATTTACATTAGCCACGGGCAGTGCGCATATGTAGTATATACGAGTGTAAGGTGTAGACTTACTGATTAGTGCTTTGTTATAATCCGAGGAGACCACCACAGTCGTTAGTCTTTATTATTTCGGATACGACTTCTACTTAGTAGTATTTGAATTAATTCATAATGTCAAACTTTTTGTTATCAAGTGTTGTTTAGATTCAATGTTACAATATCTGCAGTATTTTTCTAAGGAATGGGAGAAAATCTGTGTAAAAGTCTTAAATGATAGTAATAATAAACAATAATAATAATAATTTACAATATTAATTTTTAAGATTAGTAAACTAACGTACCTTAATAGCAAAGATTGCATACCTGACTAGATAGAGCATTCGACTTTCAAAAACAGCACCAAAAATGCATAGCTATATTTGTTAATTTACCTTACATCAGTGTCAATCGAAATGTGCGGCATTGAACATTCGGATGTCGCTACTTGATGTTTTTTGTTTCGAATGCACCGTCTAAATAGCTTTGTCCAATAAAATATTTTCCTATTTTTTTTTTCTACAGAATATGATGTACAAAATTGCCCGTTTATTATTTACAGACGATTGACTGAGAGGGTTAACGAGTTGCTCCATACGGAAAAGGTGTATGTGGAGCGATTACGGCACGTAGTTGAGGACTATATTCCGGAACTGGCACGAGAAGACATTCCACTGACGCTTCGAGGAATGAAGCCAGACATCTTCGCCAATATCGAGCGCATATGCAGATTTCACGCAGAGGAGTTCCTTCCGGCTCTGAGAGACTGCGAGAACGATCTCAGGAAATTAGGGCAATGTTTTAGAAGATTTGTGAGTATTTATCGATATTATTTATAGGGTATACCATACGGTATGTCAGAGCTAACGTATGGCAATGGCTTATTTGGTTGGGGTTGGCCACATGACTATCCATACATCCATCAGCCGTTAGAGGTCGACTGCTCGATATAGGCCCCGCCTAATCGACGCCACTCCGACCGGCTTGTGCCCTCTGAATCCAGCGGGTTCCCGCTGTGTTCTTCAGATCGTCAGTCCACCTAGTCTAAGAGCGGCCTGTGCTCCATTTTCCGAGTCATGGTCTCCATTCGAGCATCTTTCTTCCCCATCGGTTATCAGTCTTTCGTGACCTACCCATTGTCGCTTCCGGTCACATCACTATACCCTCCACCAATCTAATAGAACAAATTTTTATGTGATGAGAATAGCAACAGCGAGGATGACGACATCTGTGACGAATCTCAAATAAGTAAGTGCTAAGGGACTGTTAGTCAAGTTAGTATTAGGTGTAAACAGGAATATTACTTGGTTAACATTCTTTAGCAATTGACTGGTATTAGTTAGTAATGACTCTAAGAACTAACTTTGATCAACTTAATTATAAATTTTTCTTCTAACTAACCTCGCTAATCGGTCATTTTTTACGTCTCATTGCTGAGTACGTAATTTATGGTTACTCCAATTAACTTGGAGCGCCCTTGATCACAGCGGAGAAAGGAGAACAGCTTGCCCACCGACTAGGTGGACTGATAACTGAAGAAGACAGCGGGAAAACGCTGGATTCCGAGGGCACAGAACCGGGCCGAGTGGGAGGTCTATGTCCAGAAGTGGACTTTTAAAGGCAGATGGATGTATAGATAGATGGCCCTTGATCAGATCCCGCCACGTTGCTAATTGCCAGCTGGCTCGTTGTCAACAAAAAAAAAAAGTGATTTATGCCAATGAATATTTAATTAGAACTGTAAACAGTAGTAGATTATAAAAACTCGTTATGAAAATATTGGTGTCACGGTTCGACGGTTAGCGTGATTCCATGCCTCGATAGATTCTGCTATGGTAAACTAGTTGCATAGCTTTTTACGATCAGATAGGATTTGTACAATTCTCAATCTAATAGTTTTCCCACACTGCTGTTATAAACATTATATAACACGATAATATTTACAAACTTTTGTTACATTTTGCTAGATATAGATGCTCCCACACCAGTACAGTTATATATATATTGTTATTGTATATATATATTACATCTTATAGCGTTTCGTAAACCGAAAATGTCGCAACTTGTCACAAATTGTTTTATAACATATCTGTTACAAGGTTTTGTTTACCATGGAAATAATTTAAGTACCTTAGAACCTTTTAGAATGTTTAGTACCTTTTAGAATATTTTGTAATAAAATGTTATTCAACAATGATGTACCAAGATGTACCGTAACTACCGCGATGCCATAAAAATATAAAATGTATATTAATTACCTTTGTATTTTATTCCAATACTTAGAGGTGGCATAGTTGCTTAGGCACGGTTCTAGGGGTATTCGACCGCAGTCATTGGCATTACCAATACGATTCTGTACGGTTAAATTAGTCACCAATATTTTTCCTGTAGTGATTTTAGTTTACCTTGCTTATTTGGGGAAAGTTAGCACATTTCACTGCTAAGCCAGTGAAAAGTAGACAAGTGTGTAACAGACAAGTTATAACATGGAGTTCCGTAGTTATATTTAAACCGACGAAAATTGATTCCATTATACAGAGAGTTGCTTTTAACTGGGACAGCTAGGGGAAATCCGAAACCATAACAGATTCATAAAAACGATAAACCTAGGTACCTCGTGATATTTTTTTATCAAACAATTTCGGAATTTTTGGATTTTTGTTCAAATATGATAATGGAAATGACAATTTTTTTAATAATCCTATTCGGCTTCGTTTCTTGGCATAAAACTCCTTTCAGCAGAACGGGTCAAGATTAAAATTAAACCATTTAAAACGGTGGGGATTTCGAAGATGGTAGTATGGGGAATTCCGAAACTATAGCAAGTTAAAAGAAATACTCTGCATAATTAAGTAGGAACGTGAATTGCTAAGCTTTCATCACACGAACGTTTCGCTTCCTTTTCTTGAAACACTTTTTTTTAGAGTTTCTTAACCTAAAGACACTATTCCCACCAACATTCATAAGTCTTTTAGTAACTCCAATAATCCTTACTACTATTTACATATTCCTATTTATACTATGGCGACTTCGTGGTAATTTGGCCTATTTATTCAATTCGTGTTGACTAGCCTGCCTGACGAGCAGTTGAAACCGAGGTCTCTGGTTAAGACAGAGACCTCGGCGACTAAGGTCGTTGGTGATGTCTTTTTCGTTTATGTATAATCCTATTGTCCTTTGTTTTAGGAGCAAAGGTTTAACATGTACGTAATGTACTCTAGGAATAACAAAAGAGCAACAAGACTGGTGTACGAACATAAACAATTTTTTCAGGTGAGTAGCATTCCAATTTGTTTTTGTAATAATTTTATTATTTAAGTGTTATGTTGTTTTTGTGTCGTTAAGCTTTGTCGGAGGACTTTGGGCCATCTCAAAACTTCTGACATTGGTTGCATACTTCTCCACCAATCCGCACTGGAATAGCGTGCTGGACTATGCTCCAGGCCCCCTCGGTCGTTTGAAGGGACCCGTACCCTGCAGTGGGCCACTAATGGATTGTAGTCTAGCCATGGTTTTGACTATGTACTAAGCAATCGCACATCCTGTTCGGATTTTCTAAGCCTGAATTAATAGATTAATAAACAGGTTATTTCACTTTGTTATAAGTTCAGATTGCATAGTTATAAATTGACTCATTTATTCACAGCACCTGATATTGCGTTATCGGCTATCAATAATATCAATCAGTCACATACCGCAAAAATACCGGATATTACATAGATTAAGCCAATATCTATGCTGTTGTTTTGGCTACATCCCTACTCGTAGGTGTGTCAGAATTTGAGACCGTATTTTTGTACCGCATAGGCATCATTAGTCTAGTACAGTTATAAAAAAATGTTTGTTTACTGGTTACTTTATTAATAAAACACAAAAATAAAGGTCCACAACCAATGAGAGAATGCCAAGCTTGCATCAAAAGGTTAATTAATGCACATGAAGCGCAGAGTAGTTTTGCCAAATGGTAGCAAAGGCCGTGGATAAGGATCAAGTAGCGTTGAACTATAAAATTGAACTCGAAATTATAAAAAGTTCGGGGTTTTTTTTTCTTCCGACTCTATAAGTTAGTACAAGCAAACAAATTACAAATTACATTGAAATCACAGCATAAGATAACATAAGAAACATGTATTTGAATAACAGCTAAACATTTACTATTTTCTTATTTTATCTTATTAAAAACCGCAATAATTAAAAGTGCTCAGTAGTGGGCCAGTGATGGGTTGTGATGATGATGATTACTAAGGGTGCGATATGCTACGGCGGAGCCTGTAGTGTTAGACGGTATTCGGATGATGAGAAGCGACAATAACAGTACAATGATATCCTTTAGGAATCACTGATGTCACAGATAAACACACAGACAATGTCAAACAAAGGTATCAAACAAATAGCACACCTCGTTTTAGTCGGAGATATTTTGGACACATTTAAAGCGTTGATTTTGGGAAAGAAACGACTTTTACGAATAAACAGTTGCAGTAGAAGAATAAGATGCAGTAGGTGCTGGAACCGACCAGATCATGACTATGTGATCATTCGCACATGCTCGAAAGACCTACATAGCGACATTATACGCCATTAGTATTTATTGCCATTCAGTATCACAAGCCAGGGGAGGCAATTGTCATAAAAAGCAAATTGATCGTCTGCATTATCGGTTCCCGCATATTTATACCGCGATGTGGTGCGTGCTTCTGCGTTATTTCCTCATTTGTGTAAGCTACAGCGTACGGAATGGCAAGTGCTGTTACATGTATCTAACTGTTTGTGGCACCGTTACGTAGTTATTCTTCAAAATGTAGCCTTGGAAAGATTTTATGACCTATGACGCCGATTTTAAGTAAACATAGTATATCCTTATTGATTTTACGCAATATTATGTTTGTATTTTGCTTAGCGTCTGTGTCCATAACTTTATAATTTTGTTGTTGGGATTGCATACCCATTTGCTGTTCTTATATCACAAAAAACGCAGCCGGTCTATCAGGTTAAGCATATTTGACACTTGTCTTGATGTCGGTTGTTGGTAACTGTCCGAGTACCAATTAACTTACATTCTTCCAAGTTACTCTACGGAGAATGTAGATTTTGTTATTATATCAAACGACTTTCAACGCGATCAATTTATGCAATATTCTCCTAATTAAGTTAAAACTTTTTTGTTGACTGCCACACAATTAGCATATTAACGGTAACATAATCCTTAGCATGAACGCCAAACTTTGTGTATTGGCATCTTGTTTTGGCTGAGTGAAAGTTTATAATATGTTGTCATGCGCCATTTCCCATCTAACTTCGCAGCCTACTTGTTCAAGTAAAATTCTGCTCCAGTAATCCCATCTTGAATGTGATCGCATATCATCTGACCCAAATATCACACGATAGCAGGTGAAAGCCAATCCGCGTTATTGATACTAATTTTACAAGGCGATAAAAATATTTTTAGTAGTCTACAGATATTTTTAATATTACACATGCCTTGTTAATCGAGCTCGAAACATGACGGTACCTAGTACAAAAATATTTACTGTGTGCACGATGCGTGAGACCGGGACATACTTGTATAGTTCCTGAGAGTATAATTGCATTGCAAAGAATATCTACAATAATATTAAATTTAACTAATTGACTCTGCGGTAAACGCTACCCATGGATTTTGATGATTGTATGTTTGCCATAGTCTGTAACTGTGTCGTCGCTAAATAAAATAATTTATATAAGCAAAATTTTCAATTGATAATATAATTTTTACTGTTCTCACAAATAAACACTTCATTCAGTTGTTGACTATTAATTAAGCCAGGGCTTAAGTAGCACTATTTTGTATTAAAGACAAGCATCGATCTATTGTTTCAGGAAAGACAAATAGAATTAGGCGATAGATTAGATCTCTCTAGCTACCTCTTAGAACCGGTTCAAAGGATACCAAGATATAAACTGTTTCTGGATGATCTCGTAAAAACGTACACAAACTATGAAAATGAAAGATGTGAGTCCGATTCTAGAATATCCAAACTGAGTGTAGACAGCGACGAGACTGGGGGCAGCAATGGAGAGTTTTCCGATAGTGATGAAACGCCATTGGAAAGTTTGAAGCTTGCAAAAACTATGATTGAGTGTGTGCTGACAGCTGTCGATGGCATAATGGCACTAGAAAACATCAGAGACTGTCCGGTAAGTAAATAATACGTAATTTGTACCGTCATTTAGTTTTACTATGAAAGTGAAAATATGTATAACACAAGGAACGATGAATAAAATTAAAGAAAAGTAAATAAACCTATTATTGATCCTAACAACATTTGCCTGAAAATGTTACGTTTGCGTTTGTGCAATTTTTACCAGATTAGATATTGGTTGCTTTAAATACATTAAAATTAAATATTGATTACTGAGGAAGTTCTAAATGAATATCGTATTATTGTCGTTGCTTTTGTTATTTAAAATTATTTAAATATACGAATACAACAATGAAATAATATGATAAATTTTTGTAATAACTATATTATTAAACGACTCCGTGGCACGTTGATTAGTGACCCTGACAGACGAGCAGTAGGTCCCGGGTTCGTACCCCGGTCGGGGCAGACATTTATTTGGAAGATAAATGGTTGTACTCGGGTCTTGGGCGTCAATTTCTGTTATTTTCTGTATGTCCGCCACCCGCAACACAGGGAATCCTAGTGCGGGGGTGTGAATATGTAAGCGTTTATTTATTTATTATTGTTTATAATAAACGTGTAAGCCTGTGGTACCAATTCGCGGGCTAGTATTTGTGGTGGCCTACCACAAACCTACTTGAAGGATGCAAAAATCATTTAGCGTGTGTTCGCAGTCATCATTAAACCTGCGCTTTCATTGGACCACGATAATATTTGAAAAATATATTTAACCTACGAGTAGCACACGATGCGGAAAAGTAGAACTATTCGTAGGCATCTTAACTTATCTGTTGTGTTTGATGTTCATATTTTGCTTACAGCCTTACTTGAACCTGCTGAATCAGGGTAGATTGCTTCGTCAGCACGAATTCTACGCGATGGACAACGCCCGACGGCGGCGACAACTCATGAGGATCTTTCTCTTCGACAAGCTGGTGCTTATTACAGTGGTGTACAGAAAGGTAAGCAGCCACAATTATTTTCTAGTAGTTGTTACTTGCGGCTCCGCCTGCTTGCAATATGTTGCTTTCCCACGGGAACGCACTATTTGGATACAAAAGTATAATATAATATATTGTAATATGTTTGCCATATTTTATCCTAATCCATTCGGCTGTTAATACGTGACTGACTCACAAACATCCTCACATTTTCACGTTTGGTGACATAAGTAGGATTTTGTTACAATAATACTGGAAGCGAACATTACAATAATTTAGTTATTTGAGTAGGAAAAGGTCATGAAGTCTACAATAAAATTAATGCCAGCTGTAGCACGCCATTACGACCGCTTGTCAGTCGAGTCGAATCCTTTTCGTTCGTACTTTCTAATATTTTTAAAGGTTGTAAAAGTCTAAGTAAGTACCTATACTTTTTGGATAATATGATTGATCTGAATATTGATTAATGAGATTTTTTGATAGAGGCTTTTAGTCTTACAGTGGACTGTTATAGGCTGTTGGTGATTCTCTTTCTTGTCAATAACATTACGGACATTTTAGACATATTTTTATTTTAATATACCTACTTTTTGACAGAGAAAATGGCAAAAATCATAGGGTAAATGAGTGTAGCTTTTTTCGAATATTTATTGTTTAGTCATTTAATCTAAGCCGTTATTTTCATATTTAATTCCTTATTATTTATTTTTATTTTATTAAATAAAAATAGCTTATTAGTAATTGGTTTCGCCATTTTTCTCTATCAAAATGAAATGTGTGAGCGAGAGGGAAGCGGAACTGATAACCGCTCTTAATGTCAACTACCTCGGAAAGATCTACGTTGATACTTCAACTTCCTTGAGATCGTGTATACTTTCGCATACTCATGCATTTGTTCAATTGCGTTCATTATGTAACCAACAATACGTCTGCCTTGCAAACTTTGTTTCCATGGTAAGCCTTTTTTTAACCTTTTACCTACGTATCCCCATTTTTAATGACCATCAATCCTTCACCGTTCCTTTTCTTAGAACCATTGCTAGTCCAGAACTTTTTGGTTCACACTTCTCTAAGAACATTATGAACTCATGACGCACGCATGGTGGTTTTGTCATATATATTATTTCTTTGACATGCCCATTTGCACCCTTTGTTACGAGTTACTTTAAAACTTTGTCAGAACGGTGTACCTGTGATCCTGGATCTCAGGAGCTTTTCGATTCGGTTTTTTATTTGTTTAAAAGTGTTTAAAGAATCATGTTTTAAAGCGCTGATAGCTGAGTGGTTAAGACTTTAGGCCTTCTACTCGGGGGTTCAGGGGTTCAAATCCCAGACACCTATGACTTTCTAGGTTAGGTGCGTTTTAAGCAATTAAATATCATCTGCTTTAACGGTAAAGAAAAACATCATGCACATCGTGCATGGGTATGCAGGTGTCTTCACGATGTTTCTCTCTCTCTCTCTCTCTCTCAGGTGAGAGTTCTCCATAATGTTATCACATTTGGCCAGCGTGGTGCGCTATGGCCTTATTCTTCTCATCCTGAAAGGAGGCCCGGTCCGTGCCTAATAGTCAAGAGTTGTGATGATGAGGAAAGTAATTCACTTATCAGGCTTAAAAGTATTGTAAACATCTAAAATTTGAGTAGGTACTCCTGCGACAAACGGAATGATTATTTAGTAGCATGGCATATTGTACAAATATGTCTAATAACTACTGTTTGAAAACATTCTTTTATACTTATTGGTTATCTCTTCAGTATTGATGTTGCTAAGTGAGTCATTTTCGAATGATTCATCTTTAATCAAAACACAATAAAACCATTATTACGAACCGTCTGTGCCTACTGCCATGATAAGAGAACAGCGAGAGATATGAAAATAGAACAAAAAATTATAAGTGCGAATAATATAATAGGCTTTGAGATTCTAAAATAAATCAGTCGTACGTACCTACTTATCCACGTATACCTTGTACAGGCTATGTACTCGTAGGTAAAAAAAAAGAAAGAACCAAGAAAAGAACAAAGTGATTACGGGAAAGTCTCATTTCTCTGTTGCTAATAGTCTTAAATTGTATATGCAGGAGTCAAGGAAAGTTTATAGCAGTAGAAGGCGCATTAGCCATGCAGTCTTCGTTTCACATATTGATATTAATCTATGGTTGTCACTTTACAAAAAGTTGTAATTGTACGTACATACTCGCCTAATAATTTCGTGCAATACAATGAAATTAAGGAATTAATGTTTATTTAGGAATTTATGAGTTCTATTACATTACTCATTTAGGTAAATGAAATAGTCAAATTACGATGTTTTAGACGCTACGGAATTAGGGTGCGAAAAATGTAGGGATTTAAAAAAAATTGCCTTCCTACAAAGTAGGTATATCGTACCTACCTAAGTGGAGTGCACATATTATTATTAACCAGTACATATCTCCTTATATACTTACCTATTTAAAGATAATGAGTACTTATCACATTTACAGATATAATAGTATGTTGCACCGTGCTACTGGAGGATAGGTTCAATACGTAGTAGTAGTAGTTACATCCTTAGAATGTACAGAAATGTAAAAAATATTCATGAAAATATAAATATTCATATATTCATCCTCAGGTGGCAACCCTAATTATATAGCGAGCTGATTAAGTCTTAACATTTTCTCCACGATAAAGTAACGTAGTGCGATAACAAATGTTTTAGTACCCAGACCTCTGTTGCGTAATCCGCGCTTTGCACTTGTACAAAGTAATTGTATGCACAAAAGGTAATCAGGCAGTTTACTATTAAGTCACTTCTACAATTTCTGTTTATGTAGTCAGTCAGTCAGTCAACAACTTGTTTACAGACTAGGACCAAACACAAATGTGAAATAGTACTTATAAACAGAACCTATTATATATAGAGCGCATAGCTTAGTTTGAAAGCAATATGGTATAAGCACCGAGTGAAATAGTTAAAGTACGATATGTGTTTCAATTGTAACTATGTACTATGCAATAAATGTCAAGTAGGTTGACAAAGTGTTTCTGTGTTTGTTTTCAAGATTTTTACTTTGATTACTTCGAGTAGGTGTGTTGCGTAGTAGTAGCAATGTATCGGCAGTGAAAGCCTTGTGTATGTAGATTTTTATCCAAATCGACATCCTTAATCTAGCGTATAATGAAATTGTGAACAAACATTACAGAAATAGTTTATTACGCAGACGCGCCGTACTGGCGTCGTCGGCCGCTGATTGTAGACAGAGAAATTGCCAGCAAACTTGTGCGTATAAATAACTCATTCAAGCAATTGTCCATAAATGCCCGTTTTGTTTACGTGAACAATGTAACAGATCGACGTGCAGTGCTTTTAAGTAGCCACTACCGTTCGTGAACAACTGACCTTACCAACCTCGAACGGAACTGTAGGTTAATGTGGCCAATATTAACGAGCTAGTTAGTACGAACTGTATTTTAGTCAGTCTAATTAGAATAAACACTTCTGCAATAAGCTCTTCTGCAATTTTGTCCGGTGCAACAACACATGAGAATGAAAGAGACCCATGTTACGCTGCGTCAACATAGGAGGCGAATTTCGTGGTCGTTTCCATTTTAAATCAAAGATGACGTTAACAGAAGCCTGTGAGAATGCTAACTCAATTCGAGCCTTTGTCTTATTAGGTCTGTATATCATTAAGCGTGCGACATATTGCTCGAAAATACTATGGATAATCATAATAATTATATTAATTTACAATAATTATATATTGGATAATTATATTGCTTCACGGATGATATTGATGGTAGTCCCGGGCGTACGTAAGTCCTATCAGCTACCTGGTTTTCTTCATCAAAAACATTAAAACATTCCTGTTCCGCACAACGTCATCCTACTAGTATAATAGCGGAATAGACGAGGTGTAACGAGTAACGACCTTGCCTAGTTCACGACTGAACTAATTATGTAGTTGATGATGAATGCCGACGAAAATAATGAAATTTTCTTGGTATAGCTTACTGATAGAGTTACGTGGTCTGCGAGCCATATCATAATGCTGTCCTGGTACAAAACAATTACTACGAAAATTACTGCAAAAATTGAACTACCAATTTGCAATTCAACGACTATGGAACCCCAGACATCCTAATATTAATTTGAATTCCCTGTGACTGTGACTTGCCTCATAATGATCGTTTCCTTTAGTAATTTAATATGTAGAGTAAGGCTGCACAAAGCAAAGTATATGCCGGAATTCTGTGTAATAAATATTGCTTGTTACAAAATTTGGGCTGTACCCAAGCCGTGCCTCATAAACTATAGTGGCACAATTTTTTCTCACGACTTAAACCATTAGACATTTTAATGGAAGTATTAGCATGCCCTTATCTGTAATGAATAGCTTTATATAGCGTTATTTGAAATGACTGTCACTAGCAAAGAGCCTACACAACTTTTTAGTTCTTTATTGGGGCACCAATTGTATGTAATGTTTTTTTTTAACTTGTTAACATTAATCTTTAGCCATGCAGTAAGGTGACTTGCGGTTTTGACGAAAAAAACTATTGCGAAGAGTCAGTTATTTATTATATGTTTTTATTATTTCAGCAACTGAGGGTAGAATTTTTCATATACAAGGACCATATACCGGTCGATGACCTCGGCATCACGGCGAAAGAGCACGACCAGCACAAATTCACGATTTGGTATCGGAAGCGGAACCTCAAATCCTACAAGTTGGAGACCAGAGAGTCTGCTGTGAGGAATGCGTGGGTCGAAGAAATCACTTCATTACTGTGGGAGCAGGCTATGCAGAAGAAAGGTGAGATTTCTGATTATCATTGGAAAGAAAACAATTTTTTTTATGATCAATCCTTTAATATGTTTAGTACGCGGAGATGGCAGCCCGTGTCAACTAAGCAAGGACTGAGCATGAACGAAGCCCACAGTTCACTACGCTGGCCAGCTGTGGGTCGACATACTTCACATTGTGTAAATTCTCAAGTTCATGTTTGTCTTCAACCATTAGGAACATAACTTAGAAAGGTCCAAGGTTACGCCTAGAATTCAGATCCCGCATGCACGAATATGGGATCAATAACTAGCACTTTCTATTATATGTTTACCATTTGATTCAGTCCATATAGGGACAGTGGATATAAATTAATAATTGTTCCAATTCCAGACGAGTTATTATAAGCAGTGGAAGATGAATGTTGCTTAGATATAGATGATTATTTTGAATGTCAAGGATATATAAGTGTAGGCGAATTTTTGTTTTGCCTCATACGACAATATTTATCATAGCTCAGGAACTTAGTATAATGTGGTTGCCGAGGAACTATCTTGCATTGAAATATGAGCATCAGATTTGGAGCTATCTGGCACAGTCAGCATAAATGATTAAACTTTCCTCTCGTCTGACATTTGTCAGATACAGACAATATGAAAAAATTAAGCCATGCGGCAGTGCCAGACAGAGCCACTTTGACAGACAATATTCTATTCACTACTTTATTTCGTCAAACATTAAATTAGTAACTTATAAACAAGAGGGAAAAGTGCAGAAAGCAGACCTTGGAAATTCCACGCAGTCTTGAAGTAAGATGAACTATGTTTAAATCGAGAAGAAGACTTGCATTTGGGTCGATCGAACTTAGTCGATTTCCCAAGCAGACAAAGTCTGTGTGCTTATGCAAAAATCCACATTCTATATAGCATAGCGCCGCAGTTATGTCCTTAAAAGGTGCATATATAGCTTCCCTTCAAAGCCAGCAATGTATTAGTAAAACATGGTAGTACATACCGGTATTAATATCGACATAAAAACAAATTGACTACAAGTGTATAACCACCATTATTATTTAAAATTATAGTGCCGGTCCAAACGCAATGTTTGTTAGATTGTTTAATAAATTGTCTAACAACATGAGGTTTTGAGAATTAGTTATTCTTCTTACACATTCAGTCAGAAGTCTAATTGATAAGTGTTTATTAGATCACTCAATACTCGTTGATGCCAGTTTCAATTTTGTGAATCATGTTTTGATTTCCACGATAACAGCATTGTGGAATTTTAGCCTCCACATATTACAAGAAAAAAGTTTGTCTAAACTTGACGTTTAGCGTCACTTTTTATAATAATTTACACAATGTGTTTTACCCTAGTCCTGTGTAAAATTGCCAAAAGAAACAGAAACTTGGAAATAAACTAAGTATGCTCAACTACTGTTACACATCTCTGTGCATACAACACAAATGTAATGTGTCGTGTACTCGCCCCCGGTGTCCAGATATTTAGTCCCACTATGTTGTTCCCACCATGTCGTTACGATAGATAGCCGTGTCGTATTAAATGTTATGGCTTATTCAAATGGAGCTGTTCACTTTACCAGGGTACGATTAACTATAGCCCAGTACTTTTTTAAGGTGTTATGCCATCGGCAAGAAGTTGTCACGAAAGTGCGAACGGGCCCTTATTCTACTATCGCAAATCACAGCGCGTGAATTTTAGTTCTGATTACGCGTATGCGCGCCCGTAATCCGCAACATGTAATATATCAGCTGCGATCAATGCCGAATAAACTCCATTAACTAGCTAATAGAAAGTGCGGTGCGCATTCATAAATCGTCGGAACAACACTTTGCCATATCGTGCGGTACCTGTGCAACAGCGACAGCGAGCTAATAAAACAAAATGTGTATGTAAGTAGACACCGTGTTACGTGCGTGTGTAATTTGTTACTTTTAAGAATCAATGAAGCACCTTAATTTAGATCACATAATAATACCTAAGCCTTAAAATAAGCCTCACTATCATACTTATCTCGGGAGTGAAGTATCTAGATCGATTAGATAACTAAAAATAGTGTCGTTGGTAAAATTATAAAATCTAATTGTAACTGTGATCAGTCGGTTCATCTGTCGAGACATTACAATAACATTGTTGTGTTCAATTTCTAAAATTTTTATTTTCCTGGTTTCTTTAATATTTACTAATTACAATTTATATAATGATTTAATTGTATTGTATTTACAATAACAGCTAAAGAGGGATTATATTATGTAGCGATAGCCATATTATGTAGTGTTCAATTAGATGGATTCAGTATTGCCAGTATGCCAGCTCTTTTATTTCTGTAGCCTCTATTGACGATCTGGCTATTAACTCGAGTAGCCACATTTCTCAAAGAAAGTTGTTGAGTCCATCTGGCACGCAAGCCCGCCCGTAATTCCCGCATAGTTAATACGGACAAACTTTTTAATTGGTCGTCATCTGCTCCCGTCTTTGTACGTGACCGACTTGTCAAACTGCGAGCTAGTAAGCTATATTTCCGTACTAGCTTGACAACAACATAATTATTGTTATTCTTGCCTCTACTACGATATTGTATTGATACGGTGAATAACTAGGCATTATAGTATTGTGTACAATGGCTGTACATCTAAACGTAATCAACCATTTTAGAATGTTTGTGAGTCTGTCTGCGTTTTTTTTTGTAGCAAATAGTTTCCGTATCCGCTGAACGGATTTTGATAAAAATTTCAGAGATTGTTGAGCATACACTAACTTAACGCATAGGTTTTGTTTAATCTCAATATCTCAAACAGTTTTTTAGTTATAGTCCTTAGCCTCTGTGGGGTACAGATTTCACCGTTTAAAATTGTATGTATTTCAAGATTTCACGTCGGCGAAATCGCAAGCTCTCCGCAGTAATAAATGCAACGGTTCCGTTTTCATGAACGGCTCGCGAAGGTCAAGAAAAGTTTCAATTCAATTATTTTATTTGCGAGATAAGATTTACAAATGTAGTTGGTAAAATCAATAATATTAATATCTTTATTTTGGAGCATAAAATTAGCTCCTTAACTGTGTTAGTAAGAAGGCTAGTTAAGATATTAATTCAGTGTCGATTGCTTTATATTATGCTTAGCTGGTTAAGTAAAAACAGAGAAAGGACCCAGTGCTTCAACTGAAATACTAGTTGCTGAAATAATTTGAATAATCGTATCTCACTCAATTCGTTCCTCGTTGACGATGAGAAAATCCTCTAACGGATGGAGTGTAAGGCTCTTCACTGCCGGCTGACGCACGCGGGGTCGATGACTTAAGTTTTTTATTGGGTGCACTTGCATGTGCATTGCGCGTCTGTGGGAACGTCAGGAAGTCGACGTTTTTTCTGACATCAATCAATTTCGTTTTGCTTCTCGGATACCAACGCAAATAAGCTGTGACGCCAATTTTATGCGCTTAATCGCGTAACTGTCGGTGAAACTGGTGACCGGCGTGAATACAAAAATATGGACCTTTGACAATTTGTATGTTACCGCATACTTTGGCACTGCTAAATGGTACTTTTTTAGTACAGAATTTGGTACAGAATAGGTAACATAGATACCTAGTCACTTCGTAACATGAGTATTTTGATATTCTAGCTGATCATAATAATATTAGTTATTTGATATTAGGGTCGGAATCATCCTCAGACTAATCACCTTTGACAGGAACTTATAAAATCATACCGTGCTAAAAATTGTATGCAAGTATAAAAAAATTACTCACTTGCAGTCGAAAGTCACATCAACCAACGTGATTATAAAAGAAAAGATTGCGCAGTATTTGTAAAGTATTTTTCACTTAGCCTCTTGATTGGAATGAAAACGATAGATTATGTATAAGTAGCATATTCCATTTAATTATTGACCTTAAATTTTCCTAATATTTGCTATAGTGCTGGAATTCCATGTATTGCATTCCTAACACTAAAGTTAGGTCGTATTTATTGACAAGTAGCAGATGTACCACGTAGTTTCAATATCAGATTCACTGTTATGATAATGACGTTTGGATAGTTTATAACAGTAATTCAATAGTTTGCACCATCCATCGTCTGGAAACCGGCGTTGTTGTGTTTCCATTTGTAAACATGAAAACGTTTTCCTGACTCAGACGTCGCTTTGTTAAATGTTTGTGTAAATATTCTGATCGGTATTCAGTGGAAGCTAAAACAATAATAGATATTAGACAAAATCGGTAGTTGTGTGGTCTGTTAGAATCGGAGCATATTAGAATTTTAATGGTATTTAACACAATATTTGTAAAATCTTGCAATTTTACAATATCATAATTTTTTCGTGTTCCTGATTCTCGGATTTAATCATCGAAGCACATTTTAAAAAAATTACCTGAGAACAATATCTTTGACATTCTGAAGCAATTTTATTTTTTCACAGTTCTTGAAATTGGAATCCAGTCATTAGCCGTTTTAGATTAAACGAGTTGCTTATCTTTATTGACCTCTGCTTGACTATGTGAAAAAAGTAACAAACGTACATGCAGTGTCGCCACTGTCGCCTATAGACAGGTGTGAAACCTATTTCAAACGGGTCTATAGGAAACGGGCTGGTGGTAAAAATAAGTCAATATAGTTGGTCCGTATTCGTTAGTATATGAAAATGTATTGTGTACAATTTGTGTATATATTTCGGATGAAGGTCTTTGTGATATCAAGCACGGAACTTTTTGTATTTTGAGATTAAATTTAAGAATATATTTTAAATATACACATTGACAATTCTGTATGCTTGATACATCGACTAAACATCGCTTCAAGGCTACACCTGACTGAATAGGAAAAGAAAGATAACGATAACAGATAACAATGTGATATTGAAAAAGCTAGGCATCACTATATTAAATAAATATGTTATATTGCTGTTAAATATGTTCGAAAAATCAATAATGAAAATCTATTTTAAATGCATAGAACAAATACAATAGCTTGCTTAACTTAAGAGTATTTTAGAAAATATTAGCCTAACTTTTATACTTAGTAATCACCATTTCGTAAATTCCAGAACTGTTACTACAACAACGGTCAAAGAGGATATCAATGGTTTCAATGAACAGTCAGGACTCGACAGAAACTGAAAGAAGTGACGATAAATGTAAGTTTATTTTTATGAACACTGGAATCCAACTTAAGTCATGTGACGCATTTTAAAATATGCCAAATGCATAAGGTAGGTATTACATAACAATGCCAATACACCAAGTATAAGTGAATATCCATATGCTTTACTCGCAGGATGGCATCACTTGGACTAAGTTTATTTCCAATATTCTTAATATGTTCACGACACGAGTCTTACTTGTACAGTGTAAACGTGGCTAACACAATAAATAAGTAATTTGTGTGTTTTAACAATCATATCTTATAGCAAAATATCTTTCTACAGGTATATTAGGTGGTTACGTTTACGTGAAGTTGCACCCATGAATTGCTTTGTAGGTCAGTAACTCAGTTCTTTTAGGCTCGCTTCCAGATTTGTTTAATACCTAACTTTCTACGAATTTGGTTTTCTTATACCTTCGCTTTCTGGTGTTCTCTTGGGTTAATTCACTTCTATATTCTTAGTAGTCTTTTAACTTATTGGTTTTGAAAACTATTTACAAATTATTGTTTGAGATTGTGGGCTGTCTTTATCTTATCTGTGATACATCTCTCTCTCTGTAAAATAATAAATATTTATGATATTTGTGTGATTTCATTGATGAACAGTGTTACGTAGCTTCTTAGAACGAGTCTTAAATACTGAAATTCCAGTACTGAAAGACCAGTAGATTCTTTTTGAGACATAAACCGCTTTTATCGAACGTTTAAGGTTTAAAATATAGAGTCCACGAAGATCTTGGACATGGATACACAGACTTTATTATAAGAGCTACGATACATTGTAGTACGAAGGACTTATGATATTATAGTAAGATGTGAAAATGTTGGGAGCTATTTATCTCTATGCTGGTACTAATAATTTTGGGTGAATGTTTTTATTTTTCCTAATCCTGTGGAAATAAAGTAATAAACAGTTGTCTTATCATTTAAAATATGTTTTTGAAATCATAAAATTAAGTAACTATGCCCATGATAACGCGCATGATACCAAGGTATCTTTTGATTTCTTGGAATATGTATGTATGTGTCATTGCTAATTGTTAAATTGTTTAAAGATATGGCGGATTTTTCAGAATTCGTTTATATTTTTCAGATAACTCTCTTCGTGGGGTGCCGGGCGAGGTCCGCAGATCAGTTGACAAAAAAATATGCAGAACTACGTGGTACTGCGAGTAACAGAATGTAGTATGCCGAGTGTAATTTAAGGCATGCATGGAACTGTAAAACAGCGATTACATGTTGTACTTAGAGATTGGAGTTGTCAGTTGTGAATCGTTAATGAGGTGTGATTGGGTGAATTCATGCGTCGATAATCATCTTGAGTATTACAGCTTTAAAAGGCAGAATGAGATCGATTTCGCTATCGAAAATAATGAAGCTACCTGCTAAAGAGTGATCTTGATAGTTTTTTCGACGGATTAACTTTATACTATCATCGTCTAACAATAAACCTTTTCAAGAAACTCGTATTACAATTTTACTATACCGTCATTATATTCAGCGTTATAGGTAAACGGATATGATTTTACGGTTTTTACATAAGTTCAGCGGAGTCCGCTTTGCAGTGTTGTAAACAAAAATGTATGAAGTTGGCTACACTAGGAAAACACTTCTCATATTTCGAGAATGGGTGATCCGATTACAATGCGATTTAAGTATGAACCATCCTAAAATAAAAAAAACCTTTAAACAAACTCATTCAAATGGGAAAATCCGTTCGGGAGCTACGATAAATATACAGATAAACACATTACATACATAACATACATTACATACATACATAACTCCTCTTTTTAATCGGTGGTTAATAAAATCATCTTTCACGGAAAGGAAATTATATAATGTACCATAACATTATGATGAAAACGCAGTTATTGTAACGAAAATTAGTTTTGATGTAATATCTTCAAATCTAGTTTCGGTAAAGTGACTAGGGAACTATAAGCTACTTTAACTGGTAAATTAAGAACGGTAGACGAAGTGCTCATTATGAGACTGTGGATTTAAGAAACGACCATAAAATAAAATACATAGGAAATCGGGCAACGTTTTACCTAAATTTAACACTACCTATGAGAAGTTATATTAGATAGGTTTAAAATAATTGGGGATAGAAACATCGCAAAATAGCACACTAATCGAAAATCTCCAAAAATCACACCACTATCACTAGTTCTCTGGTCTCAAAAGCTAAGCGCGAAAAAAAGGCGTTGGGTTTTTAAAAAATACTTTGGATGTCTCTCTTCCAAGGAACATTATTCACTTAGTAATAGATTTAAAAAAAAACGCTTTTAAACCCACACTCCCGCATTGGGATTTCCTGTGTTGAGAGAAAACATCTCAATTTAACGCCCAAGACCCGAGTACAAACATTTATCTGTCAAATAAATGTTTTCCCCGGCCAGGGACCGTAGCAGGTCATGATCGTTAGTCAAAGTCACTTACCAACGCACCACGGAATCGTCAATAGCGGGGAGTGAGACAATCTGTTTGTTCTTATGATCAATATAAAAAATGTTTACGGTTTCTTGAAAGTTGTATGTTATAACATATTGTTATGTTTATTATGTAAGTTGTATTACGTTATATAGCATCATTACATTCTCTTACCTTTGTTACAATTTGTTAGATGTAGCAGATGCTCCCACACCTGTTAATACGTTATGAGATGATATAAAAGCATTGTATAACGTCATATAACTAAATAAATGTTTTAGCTTGTAACAAATAGGTTTATAAAATATTTGTTTGACGTTGTTGTACAACATGGCAGTCATTTATATTTTTTGTGAGAAAATGTTATTAACAAATGTTATACAACAAAATATAACTGATGTGTAGGAGCACCGATAGAGAAAATTGTAACATTTTTAAATAAGACTTGTAGTATGAAGGAAACATTGTCACAGACAACTAGTTTTCTAACTACGACTAGACGCTTTAAGTATATAATATTTTTTTTTATGATGATGTAATAGGTACGATTACAGGAATATAAGATTGACATAAGAAAGCACTGTTATTCCCAAAGATATTAAAAGTTATGAATTTAATAATTATAAATTTATTTAAAGTTGTACTTTAAAATAATCTAAGTTTGCTAGAACTCTTATTTAATACTGTATGATAATTTAAAGTAAGTTTTAATGTCAATTCATTAAAATATGTGATAATGTTAAAAACTTCTATTAAGTCAGTCATTATTTTATTCGACGTCAGTTCTGTATTAGTCATTGTTATGTAAATATTATGTTAAATGCCAAAAGACAAACGTAAGGTTAACAGACTAAAATTGAATGATATGTAGAAATGTTAATTTTATACAATAAATTTATATGATCATTATCAAATTATCTTTTCTTCCTCTACCTATCGCCCTCATATTGCCTTTTCCCCTCGGAACGGTCAAGTGGTCAAGTATGGGTCTGGGTAGTCTTGACATGTAATTATCTGTATAGGTATTTTCTTTCGTTGATCATGCACTCATGTATCAACAGCATCAGTTCATGCATTGATCCTGGAATACAACTGTGTGAGAGACTGTTAGTTAGTTAGACCTGTCAGTATTTCTCTGACAGTTTTCCCCTTTTTTACCATCACTACGTGCGACTCCGGGAAAACGGCAGGCTGTTATTGCCACAGGATGCCGTGCTTCATAAGGCCAGAGAGGTGTGGAATAGGAGTCCCCCGGGAGGGGCCCTTGGGGCATTGCGCAGGGATGGCACCGGTGCGTTCTTTTGAGATCCCGGAGGCTTCCTACATGCGCTGGATGGCTGTCGAGGGGGTTTTAGTGAGTAAAAATCTCACATAACTTGGTCTCTCTGCTCTAGAGGTCGGGTATCTTTTGAAGATTTCACCCTGTTCAAAAAAAGAAATAAAAAGGCCTGACAGTATTAGGTGTTAATAGGAATATTAGTTGGTTAGTATTCGTTAGTACATAGGACTGTGGGAGTAAGTCCTGTTATTAAATATATATTATGTAATTGTCCAGTTAATAATTGTTAGTATTTGTCTATTCGATGCTGATCAGAGATGCTATGCTATCCATGAGGACCGAGGTGGTCGTCTCTTGTGTTACTGTAAACGGTATCCACACCTTTCCGACCGGAACACAGTTGCTGGAAAACAATTATTACACCGCAGAAAAGGGTGTGGTGGCGCCGGCCCCGGGCGATCCGTATACAGGCTCTACCACCTGACCAAAGTTATCATTAATCCTTAGTCATCCAGTTTTCATGAATCTGCTGCTTTTTCCATTCCAATATTGTTATAAGTGTCACGGTTTTAATTTTGTTATTGGTAAGTGCCAATAACCCTCATTGGAGCAGCGTGATGGAGTATGCTCCAGGCCTCCTCAGTTGTGAGGGGTGATCCGTGCCCTGCAGTGGGCCACAATGAGTCGCAGTCAAGAGCCAAAGAGCCAATTTTTTTTTTGATAAGATTCAATAGCGCTTTGAACTTTAATACACGAGTACTAAAGTACAAAATCCTCTCCGCTAGCAAGTCCAATGAAATTAAGGTGTCGTAGGCGGCTGTTACCTGTAGTTCGACTGCACGCGACGGCAGCCGTCGCCTGTATCTAATGCCGTTTGACTTCACGCGACTACAGCTGCCGCATGTAGTTCATGTAGTTTGACTGCACGCGACGGCAGCCGCCGCCTGTAGTTCATGTTATTCATTCGCACACGACGGCTGCCGCAGAACGTCATAAACTGGAGTCGAAGCCTGTCGTCAGCCACTTGCAGTCACGTGTGTTCGAGCTGCTAGTTAAGAGCAATGCGTGCTAGAGATATTTTGATCATGGCCACAAGAAATTATAGCGCCACATTTATGATGAAATTGTAGATACGGAGGTAGGTCTTGTTACCCTCGCATACCTGTAAAATAGTCATAATGCTGCAAAAGAAATAAGGCTAAGAAGCAGGTTAGCTTAAAATCCGCATTGCGAAAAATTATAGCCGAGGGAGCGAGTGGGGTGGATTCCACCTGAAGGCTAAATTTTATTGCGGCCTTAACAACAGTTGCATTAATAGTGTATCAGCGGAAACTCGCCTTGTTCACGATTACCGAACATGATAAGTACGCCCGCTCGTTCTTGCACGTATTCCACGTTACAATTAAGTAGGTATTTAATATGTTCGCGGTCGCGGTATCGGTCTATATTCTCGGTTTATAAGTTTTTAGTAAATAATGTGTTATCTGTGGGCGAAACCCACGACCGACTGCTTTATTATTATAATCTATGGTTTCTATAGTATATTGAACTAAAGTCCATAGACTAACCTACGCCCATCCCAGGTCGTAGAAGCTGTATAAGGTTCAATCGTTGTAATCTTACCTACGATATTATTCATCAATTTCTGCCGTCAAGCGAATAGCATCGCTTATTGCTTTTTGGTCGAAAAATAAAAGGAGTGACACAGACTATCTTCGAATATACTGTGATCCTGTTTCAGATTGGTAACTGGCTTGTGGATCGTGTCTTGTGACAACTAAGAAATCGCAGTGGTCTTGTTTGTTCATTGTGATTTTTAAATAAGTCATAGATCCGTTGAAACTTCTGCATGGTAAAAATATCGGTCAAGTGCGAGTCGGATTTTCGCACTGAGGGCTCCGTACTACCGTAAGTGCCGAAAGATTTTTTCCTCCAGCTTTTTTCCTTCCGGCCTAACCTAAGCCTAATTGTCATTACCTACTATAAGTAATTTGTATGAATTTGAATGATAGACGCTCTAACCGGTTTGTGTTACTCTTAAGCGATCGGCAATGTTAAGCGATCATGAAAATAAAGCCGTCTTGGCAATATAACCCTCCAGCAATCCGCTATGAGCAACTTCACTTCAAGCTTCCTCAGTCTTGAGGAGTGAGTGACCCGTGCTCTGTTTTCGCTAAGGATAGTTACGATTTTTCGTTGAGTGAGGTCAACCTTCTAAGCGTTACCAAACTCATATATGTTGCTAGTTTTAGACACAAAATCCATATATATCACACGCACAAACACTAACATACGGATATGAACATTCGAAATGATGAAAAAAGGTTTAGTGAAATCGGAACGGCTTCAAACATCGACTGTGTTAGCAATTGGGATCGATCGCAGTATCCGATGAATATTTGATCCATTAGCACCATTCTGATAAAACAAAACTCGTTTCTCGACATAAATCGCGTAAAGAGAAAACAAAACCAAATTTTCTAAAACGCTATGTTGTTGTAAAACTTTTGAAATGAATTGTTATATTTTCAAAGCCTTTAAAAGGCGATGGTCCTTTATTTATTTATTTATTTATAAGCAACTACGAAAGCGATCGGGAGCTGAATAGATGACTAGCAGCCTACTGCTACTGTAATTTCCATGTAATACAAAGATGAGTACATAATTCTAACAACGTATCGTATCGTATCTTAATTCCAACGAACCAACGAGTTAATTGTTTCTAAACCAAATCCTTACGCTAATACTTTCGATTTCAAATTGTGTTTATTGGTTTATCCTTCTTTCAAGCTGCAACAAAGCAACGGGTCGACGTAATTTTTTGCATAGTTATAGTTTATGTACCGGAGAGCGATATTTTAGCTCTCGAAAAATGTACGATTCCTTTAGGACAGATAACGGAATTGCACGCAGGTGGACTGGTGGGCAAAGCCTCGTGTCCGTATAAATTAAAGCAACTTTAACTTATTTAGGATACGAAATTTATTTGCGTTTAACGCCAGCCGAGCTGAAGCGTGCCTATTTAGTTTTCGAGCAAACATCCTACGGAGTACATTATCTCGTCCTTTCATGAGTGACAACGAACGTGTACCACACCCTGCCCGTGTGTGTAGCTTTTAATGGGCGGATAAACTTTATTTAGCGTTGATTGTCTACTTTGTACTGATTTAAATCTAAATAAAATTATATTCTCGCACATTGATGAATGCTTTTTGCAACAAAAATTATTTCTACGCGTAACCGAAACAAAATAAGCAACGATGATAAATTACTAGCAGCACTTAGGTAGGTACTGATCCGCAGTACCAGAAGGAAACTTCGCCGAGAATCCACCCACTTCCAAAATATTTTGTTGCATTTTTAACGAAAGCACCGTGCTTGGTAAGTGTGCAACTTAGCTTGTCGGGCACCATTTTTAATAATGTACAAGTCTTATTATTTTTCGTGCTCCAGACAGTACTTCACGAACGCAAAATGACGTCTCAGTGGATGGGGAGGTTTACGGCGCCATTTCAGCGGGCCCGACTGTTTCGACACGAGTTCTTTGGCGGTGTCTTTAACACTCCCTTGAGGGTTCATTTATATATTCGCAACACGGAGGCGGCAATAAAACTGCGTTATCCCGGTCATTATTTAGTCATCCGGCCTCTGGCCCTGCTGGGGCATAAAATGCAACCCAATGACTCTTAGATCTGCCCTGCAATTTCTTGCATTGTAGCTTATGTAGCGGTACCTCGAATATTTGTGGCAGATTCCGACTCTGCTTAGTTTTATAGATAATAAACTGTAAACTGTAAAAGAACATTTTAATTCTAGAAACAGAAACGCTTGCAACTTCTTTTTTATGTGGCTGTAACCCTTTTTACGTCCCAATGGCGGAAATGAGTCTTTCTCTATGACTGGGGGAGGATTCAAGCGCATTGCAAGTAGTAGAAAGTGTGTTTAGAGGTTACGACCATCACATCTGTTTTTGCCGAGAACCAGCATTATCATCGCACGGATAGGTGTGGTCTCCTGTACATCACCACACATGACTCCAGTCAGTGGACCCAGGGACCACGTGCTAACTACAACTGAGGACGAAACCTACGCCGACCACACTCAGGCAACTGGTGTTGCAATCGTTTCTTTTGACATCAGTGAAGCAGTCACTGCAAACACACTGTGATGAGATCTTCACTGGTAGCAGTGGTTCTAAGTTTTGATTCCGATACCTATTCCCAAACACTATCCACAATAAAAAAACACAATCGTTCAAATGTTGACTATGATACTTATATAATAATCAAGATTTGAACAATCTGTACATTACAAGAGATAAAACAATCCTCCACCTCCAATCCGATTATCCTCAAAACTCCCTCACACGGTAATTAAAAGAGCCATGAGCCATCCAATCCCATAAACACGTTGTTTATCAATATCCGCAAAAGGATAGTCGCCGCAGTAAACTGGCTGAGCGTAATGCGACAAGAAACCGTGGAAGCCAATTAATTTTTGCCGAGACTACGGTTTGTGTTCGCCGGATAAATAAGGAGATTTAGCGGCAGCGTCCGGGGCGCCTCGTAAAATACTCGAGCTCGGACCGGTGACCTTATAAACCTTACTAGCTGTTCTCGATGGAATTTTTTTATGTGATGAGAACAGCAAACGGCAAGAACTCGGCCTCCTACTCTGGAGGTCCTGGGTTCAAACCTCTGACTTTGACTTCTGAGTTGTGGGGGTTTTAAGCAATCAAATAACACTCGCGTGAATGGTGAAAGAAAACATCATGAGGAAACCTCCATGTTTTGCTCAAGGGCGTGTAT
>DWLO01000113.1:0-26655 GCA_018245335.1 Dalla quadristriga
TCCAGCCCACCTCAGCTCTTCTTCTTTTTTTCTGTCGGCTGATGTCTCGGTCTTCTCGTTCTGCCTCTGCAGAGGAGCAGTTATCATTTTTTTTTTAATGGACAGTTGCTGTTGGCCCTACTGGCCTTTACAGCGTCACCGAACGGGTTCAGTAATCAACATAACTCAACGGTGTACTGGCAAAATGACAACGTTTAAGAAGCAACGTGCAGCTTGCAATGCGCGTGGACTCTCGCATGCGCGCGAATTTTACCGTCTGCGTTATGTCATACATAATTGTATCATGTTCAAGTTATGCAATATTAGCGTAAAATACACAAGCCTACGTAAACCACTGACAACGTCGCAACCCTGAACTTGGTACTATTTTGTTTAGATTGTTAACACTATGTTAATGAACATTCTATATTTCAAAGATAATCAAGATAAGCAGGTTGACAACCGTAGGACGCATTCGAGCGGTATAGTCAGCGTATGTAATTTATTTTTTGGGATTAAATATTGCATTGTTGGTTTGTTACTTCAGCAATTATTGTAATTGGTAAATGCGATGGAGAACCTGTATACGGTTCGCCCGGGGCGGTACCACCACCACACTCAGTTCTGCCGTCAAAATTATTATCATTCAACAATTGTGTTTCGGTGGGAAATGTGTGGTGCCGGTTACACTTATACAAGAGGCGACGATCTACGTCCACAGGGATAGCAACGTATCTGTGACCAGTTTCGAATAGGACAAATACTAACGATTACTAACTGGAATTACCTACTAATATTTACTAACAGGAATAACTTACACTAAAAGTCCTATTTCCGACAGTCCTATTACTAACGAATAATAACAATTAATATTCCTTTTTTTAACCAGAATATTGATCATAAATTTAACAGTATAATATAGGGAAGTCGGAAATTATGACAGGTACAGGAAAACTAGTAACAGAACGCGACCAGTACTCCTTTCAAGGTATTTATCTCCTATATCTGATGTGTGTTTCAATACTTAATGAATATCTTGTCTACTTCGTAATATTTTTGCGGAACCATCCAAAAATTTGACAAAACATTGATAGTGTATATCGACTACAAATAATCAGCATAAATTCACTTGACATGATACACGCTTATCATTGAGTTTTGAGAAAGTATTCACCAAACAAATAATGTACAATACAGTTCGTATTTTTACCACTGATAGTAGGCTATTGATGAATTAATCTTTATAATCTTGATAATATATTAATAAGTAAATAAAAATAAACAACAAACAAGTATTTTACTGCTTCATTTAGTTATATCAGAAAATGACATCTTTCGAACCCTGAAGTCTTAAAAGAGGACTGACGCATAGGCAACATAAAACAATACAACTTTTTTAATTGTACTGTATATTTTGCCAAGAATTATTGCCATACTAGATTATATTGCCACTTGTGTATTCTCATACATTTAGTTTACTTTTAAATGATTGTTGTCAGAAGTAAATATGATTATGGCTATGACACGGCTGTAGATAGTAGTTAAGTAATAAAGCACTTAGATTCAGTCAGTCAGTGTTCGGTTGTCTTCTGCATCAGCACCACGTGCCAATTTTGTTAACAACTTTTATAATGAGTAAAAACAATGGTATACTGTATGGTGACCAAAAAATTGTGTATCCCGAACACATGTGTTATGGAAAATTTGTTCTTGAGAGAATGATTAGGTTTCAAGATAACCTAGCTCTTGTAAGTATATTTTATTACTATTATTATATATTATATTATTTTTCTTTCACATCAAATTAGCTGGTCAACATAGCATAACCTTAGCCTAGCATAGTTTATTAACCTTCTTAACAGACTTCTAAAAAGGACGAGGTTATCAATTCGGCTGTTGTTTTTAGTTTGTATACCTATTACCCGATATCTTTGATTGAATGATATCTTATAAGTTGTAACATCTATACATGCCGACCTAACGTGAAATCATTACGCGTTTAGGTGATTAAATAAATTTTTTATATTTTATTACTTAATTTTTCAACCAAGTTTGAAGCCACCCTAGCGTGTTTTTTTGTATGTGAATAAAATAACATAAAAACATGCAATGGTTTTAAGTGGACATCTGTTACAAACCTCAAATAGAAATATCATTACTGACGAGTGGTATTCGGTAGTAATAGAACTAATCTGACAATTTATAAAAACGAACCATATTAGATAAATACCGATGCTTGATTGTAGCTTCAGTCCTACGACAGGGAGGGGAAATAAGTGATGGTTACACTTATACCAAAGGCTACCTCAGTCCTCAGGAGTACCACTGTATCGTTGACCAGCTTTTTACGGGACAAATACTAACGATTAACTGGACAATTACTAATATTTACTAACAGGACCAACTTACACTAACAGTCCAAACTCCCACAGTTCTTTAACTAACGAATACTAACCAATTATTCTTACTAACACCTTATACTAACATGACTAACCAACTAACTATTAGTCTCTCGTACTTTCCTTTTCGTGGTATGTCACAGATGTTCTTGCGCGGCAGTGGACGGTCGGACTGCATGCTAGATTGCTATTCTCATAACTTAAAAAAAATGGGAGTAAACCACCAGTAAATGCACTTGCACATTATTTGTGGTAGCGCGTTTGTTTTAATTTTGTGTGGAACAGATAAGGGAATTTTACGCCGGCGGAACCATGGGCAAAGCATCGTCATTTATATACTTGTACTAAATGAATTATTGATAAGTTATTTTTTTATTCTCTCCGAAGACAATTTTCGAAAAAGCAAATCATTTACAACAAAACTGTTAAGTAAGGTAGGTACCTTTGTTGTTACAAACTCGTATTTGGTTATTTTTAAGGAATCAGTAATTAAACAGCCATTTTAACGTTTTTAAGATCAATGCCGTCAAGCAAAGTGAAATCACCTATAGTGAGGTGGCCCAACAAGTGGTAAACGTTGCTTCGTTCCTGTCACAACTGGGCGTAACTAGCGGTGACGTGGTTGCCATATCCAGTGAAAATAGATTTGAGTACATAGTCACAGCTATAGCCGTGTTCTGTACTGAAGCAGTTGTGACTCCTATCAATAATTCTTATAGCAAAGGTAAGTTGCCTTTTTCCTATTGTATTGTTGGTCATCCATTAGTAACCCACTGTAGGGCACTGGTCTCCCAGTACCTCCCTCACCCACTCCTCACCCAAATATCTGGAACGTAACGTTTCAGTGCAGATTGGTGGAGAGATTAGTGGCCAACCGGAGGATCAGAAGGTTTAAGACTTAAGAGTACGCATTCCCAATAACCAAAATCGTTGATGGGCGCGGCTAATTTCATGTGAACACGTGATTGGTTTTTTTTTTAAATAGAGCGGAGCCGCCTCCCCGCTCCCCTCGTAAGACGGGAATATACGGTAAGATGCAAGAATGATGCAAGATGCAATAGTTTAGGAAAACAAGCGCACGAACAATTCTGAATAATCCGCCGGGGAAAAGTTTTTTTTTTTTAAAAACGACCACTTGTAATATACAAAAAATACTTGTTAAATCAAAATGCCTTGTAGCTTGGCAATTACGTTTTTATAAAAGGCAACCTCACAACAAACATGGCGGACTCTTCGGCCACTGTCTTCTGACCTTCGAAACATGCCAATGAACCTGATCGTCAAATAAGACACCCGTGGACAATAATACCCTCCGTTGCTTAACTCGAAGCGGTAGATTTTTTCCGTTAGGGTTTATCGTTATGTTTCTGGCGTTAGGTAATATTTGCATTGCGTTTTTCATTTGACTTCAGATTTCGAAAACGTGACACGACTAAACTTTGTTCTATTTACAGATGAATTAGCCCACGCATTAACAATTTCCAAACCAAAATACATGTTTCTATCCGAAGATGTGTACAGAAAGTCCTACAAAGATATAAAGAGGCTCAATTTAATAGAAAAGTTTATCTTGTTTGATAACGTACATGCTGACTCTAGAGTTATATTCTTTAGAGATTTTGTACAGAAAGATACCGATATTGCCAAGTTTAAGGGTCCTAATTTCAAAGGTGAGCAATCTGATTATTAATATAAGGAAATACAAAGTACTTAGCCTGCTGGTAACGTAATTATGGTTTTTGGTTTTAGGACAAACTCGGACCGCTCTTATACTTTATTCTTCGGGGACCACAGGGTCAGCGAAAGGAGTTAAATTAAGCCACACGAATTTGCTTGTTGCTGCGATTCAGCTTATGTAAGTTCCTACAATATATTGAAGTTACCGAGGTAGGAACGATCGTAGAGTTGTCACCATACCAAGTAGTCCCTACTAATTATAACATATAAATAAACACTTACACATTCACAACCACCCACTGGGATTCCCTGTGTTGCGGATGGCGGACACACACAGTAAACAACACAATTTAACGCCCAAGACCCGAGTAGTAACATTTATCTGCAAAATAAATGTCAGCCCCGGTCGGAGATCGAACCCGGGACCAACCAACGCGGCACGGAGTCGTAATAGAATTGAATTAATATTTTCTGACATTTTACTATTAAAAGAACGTTCGTAATATATTATTGTATACTTTTTGTACAGGGTTACCACTTCAACCAAAAAGCTTCTATCCATAGCTCCATGGTCCACTTGTATGGGCATGATGTGTTTAATGGATGAAATAGTCGAAGGAAGGACCGTAGTATTTCTACCAAGATTTGAAGAACGTCTTTATTTCCAAACAATTGAAAAACATAAGGTAAATTCAATCACATTTATTCGAGATTACATAACTGATGTGAATTAAACACATAATATTAATTTACCCCTTTACACATTCTGTTATAATAATGTCATAAAAATCGGTTACTCATCAACGCAAATTTGAGATAAATAATCAGATACGATTATGTTTGATTTTGGAGGAAGGAGGAAGTACTGCAATTTACACCGATTAAAGGGTAACTTTGAAGTGACTATTGGTTACATCATAATTTACCTATTGCCTCAGTACGTTTACCCAAGTTTACTTTAATTTTTTCAACAAAACGTTATAAAACATATCGCAGTTTTAAGCGAAAATATTGTCTTTCTAACCATGCACATCATTAGGTATATTTTTATAGATCGGTATACTATCAGCACCGCCGCCATTGCTGGTGATACTTTGTAAATCAACCATTGCCAAAGAGTATGATATTAGTTCTGTGGACCTAATGATCAGTGGGGGTGCCCCTCTAGACCCGAGCGTTATAAAACTACTTAAAAAAAGGTAAATAATTATATTACAACGGATTAGTTTACTCTGCTCTTATATAGCCTTATGTACCTTTTATATAGTGTCTGATTAAATATAATTGAAAAATACTTTTTATTTCGTGCACCCTACCCTTATAACGCAAGGACGCCGAATTATATAATAAAAAACCCTTATAAAGCTGTTTTCTTTAACTCCTCACACTATGATTGTCTTTCTTTTCTTTTTGGTGTACAATAAAGATTTCATCTAATCTTTGTTTCTAACTTCATTAAATTGTAAAGAGCATGAAGCTTTTTAAAAAATAGTCCACTTATCTAAGTGACATCGAAATTAACATAAATGTTGACTTCAAAACGACCACCAAACATGATGAATTGCTTGTAATTTTAGCTTGCAATAATTAAGCACAGGAGAGGAAAGCATCTGGTAATACGGCAATCAATGTTCTGTACAGGTATCCGAATATGAAACATATACTACAGGGCTATGGTATGACAGAAACATCTGGAGTCCTCACCAGAGACTATCACCACGCACCAAAGGATGGAAGTGTGGGACAAATTGTAACCGGAATAATTTTAAAGGTATTATTCTATTTTTCTACTAAAATTATAAATGAGAAAGTTTGTGACGGTGGCTAGATGGTTATTTGTATGTTTGTTAGTCAATCACGCAGACATTATTGAAAGGGTTTCTATGAAATTTTGTTTGGAGATAGTTTGAACCCTGGAAAAGGCATACGCTACTTTTTTTTATCTCATAAGATGTGAAGGTGGGGATACGAACTTGTGTGGATAAACTATATCCACATAGGCGGAGCAGCGAGCAACGTCTAGTCCTTAAAATTCCTGTTCTCTATCTGTTTCTGCCCTTGTTCAGTCGGTATATTTAATACAATAACTTCTATATTTTCTAGGTAGTCGACGTTGATTCCAGAAAGATATTAGGGCCCAATGAAGCGGGCGAGGTTTGTGTAAAAGGACCTGCGTTATTTCAGGGTTATGTAGGGAAAAATTTAAGTGACGATACCGACGACGAAGGCTTCTATAAAACTGGAGACATTGCGTACTATGACGAAGAAGGTTACTTCTTTATAGTCGATAGGTTGAAGGAACTTATAAAATACAAAGCCTGGCAAGTAAGTACGTTTCTTTATTGTTCTTCAGATTCTTTCACTTCACTTATTGTTCACTTTATCGCAAAAGACGACTAATTGATTATTAGCAGGCTCTGATCAGTATATCGCAGTAAGCGGATTACGACAGTATATTGGGAACAAACTAAATCTGTAAAAAAACATATAATGAACTTAACTGCTATATATACTGCTATATAATTATACTAAAGATTTATAATTAAATAGCAAAAATTTTAAAAGTTCGAACGATTATATGGGTTACTCATAATGACGTTTCTTTTGGTTACTCATAATAAATATATGTTATAATAATAGAGTAGTCATTAGTACTAACTGATGTACAATAATAAGTATCACTTAAGTATCAGAATGAAGCAAGCTATTTTAGTCCTATTATATTTGCAACTATTAAGTACCTGTATACCTAACATACCAGTCCTAGTAATACCGAATATTAACTTACTAATATGCCTATTAACACCTCATACTAACTAGACTAACTTACACTAACAGTCCCTAGGTACCTCCCGTCCTGTTCGAGGTTGGTCACAGATGTCCATTACAGGTGGTAGTGGATAACGGACATGCCCGTTTACTTTATTTAGAATAGAACTCAATAGTTATTGAGTTTGTTGCCATGTTCTACTCAGTATCTTCAGCATTCCAAATGAAGATAAAAAATGCAAGATAAAAATGACATTTAATAAAAATCATAAAATAAAAAGTACCTATATCAATGTCAATCACAGAGTCGAGTTTAATAATAAATCACGTTTAACTAAACTTGAAACGTTGTTTTATGCTTGACAGTTTGTAACCGAAAAATAATCACACAGTTCTTGAACTATCGTACCAACCACTTTAACAGTCCCATATAATATCAATACGATGTTACTGAATCTTAAGCGAGGTTGATGTCCTCTTGATAGTTTAAAAACACTGCATCCCATGAACACGTTCACAAATGGAATTAAATCCTCTTGAGCCCTTTACCCGACCAAAATATGTAGCTAGTTTGAACTCTGTAATTTTGCTTCACTTTGTTTTTACTTGTTTGTTCACTTATTATATGAACAGTTTTCTTAATATGCGATATTTTGTCTCTTTTTGGTATTCATGTCCATACAATTTCAGGTGGCACCCTCTGAGCTCGAAGCGCTTTTGCTGCAGCATCCAGCTGTCAAAGACGTGGGAGTTATAGGGGCGCCTGACGACTTAGCCGGAGAGCTGCCAACTGCTTTTGTCGTGAAACAACCAAATGCAGTAGTAACAGAAAAGGAAATTGTTGACTTTGTAGCATCCAAGGTATACAATGTGCTTCAAAAGACGGAAGTGTCCATAGTGTTTGGCCACTATAACGGTCACGTAGGTCCATCCAAATTCCGACACCGCTCAGCGTTGCTTAACTTTCTCGATCAAAATAATACTGACACAAGCATCCACGGTATTTATTATCGTGTCAGTATAGTAGAACCAAATGAAGCGTAAAAGTAAATGGAAGTTTGAAAGGAGAAAGGAGAGCCCCTGTCAGTTGTCCCTACTAATCTTGATAAATACCGAACGGATTTAAATGGAGATTTCACCATTATAAATTGTAGTTCACGCGTCCCAGTTAGTTTGCAGTTGAACCTCCCTGCCGAGAGGAATGTCCTGGGTTCAACTCTCATTTACCGCCGATAAAGGGTGATAGTTAAAAGTGAAGATTCTATAACGATTAATTCATCAATAAATGACTACTTCACTTTTAATTACTAATATTATAAATGTGTTTGTTGGTTTGTCCTACTTTCACGCTGCAACCGAGCAAAGGATCGACGTTGCATTGCGATAGTTTATGGGCCCGAGAGTGACGTAGGTGACGTTTTATCCCGAAAAAATGACGATATCGGAGGGATAAATGTGAGAATTTCACGTGGGTGGAGCCACAGGCAAAGCATGGTTCCTGGATATTTTTATTAAGTGGTAATTTTGTCATTCCAGGCTTCTATTCTCTTATAATATCATTGATTTCAGGTGTCACCCTGGAAACGACTGTCAGGTGGGGTAATATTCTGGAATGAGATACCAAAAAATCCGAGTGGAAAGATTCTGAGACGAAAATTGAGAGACATGCTGCCCAAAGTACTGATGTCCAAATTGTAAAAATATAAGGATAGTTCCTCACGACACATAATATAACTCGCGCCAAACTTTTTGGCCGCTCTGAACTACGTTCAAGTTGAAACTTGCTCGGGTATTGCAGAGCGCGGGTTACGGGGGGACACGACTCGCCGATCGCGCCTCTTTCAACTACCCAAAAATTGCGCAATGCGCAGAACACCGCGCGTAGATCAGAGCGGCCATAACGTTTGGTGCGACTTATACCAACATTAAAAAGCTTATTTACAGTGTAAGTACCTAAATACATTAAAATACAATATATATACAATATAAAATACAATAAAAAGCATTCTAAAATCTCTTTGAAATTATAATCAACTAGCTGTTTACCACAACTTCGTCCGCGTTGAATTTATTATTTTGTAATTTCCTCGGGATCTGTATATTTTTTACTCGGAATCAAAAATATCTTAAGACCATCTCCGTGACTCAAACTAGGTACCTCTTTACCAAATTCTATAAGGATTGGTTGCATTGTTTAGGCGTGAAGGCGTATCAAACAAACTGATTTATGCATTTACCTTATAATATTAGTTACTTGTGTCCGCTGCATGCTCGTTTGCTAATTTCATCCCATAAAAATATCCTTTAAAGACGCCGCCTAAAGATTTTTCAATATAGCGACCAGTAAAGACCTGATTTGTTTACGACTGCGCTTCAGAGACATTTGAAGCTGTTTACTGGTATAAATTAAGACTGAATTATGTAAACTCGTCGCACTGGAATTGTTAGTTTTCTCTGAGCGTTTCCGCTTGTAAAGTGACCACGGACTTACAAATCTAAAGCGTCGAGAAAACTCTGATTCATCTCCTCTTCATTCAGTGGAGATTTCAGGAAATATAATTAAATTCGAATTACTGTTTCTTGTTTTACTAGTTTAATGTAAAGAGCATTACTTGATAATGTACATTTTAATAATTGTATGACTAAATAATAATTGTATGGCTGCAACCCATAGTGATCAACTGCAGAGTATGGGTCGCTCCTTATAACTGAGGGGCATAACTGTAGCGCACTCCTTCACGCTGCTCCAATGCGGGTTGGTGGAGATTGTATACACACCTATTTAACCTTTTACTAAAAGTAATCTCGATAGGTTACCACAACAAACATCATCATCATCACAACCTCACGAGGTTTTCCTTCACCGAAAGCAGATGATATTATATTACATAAAGCACACATAACTTAGAAAATCCATAGTTGCCTCCTGAAGTCTTCAAGCCAAGCTATTCCTGAAGCCATTGCTTTCTTAGCCACAAAAATAAAACTATCAAATTATATATTAAAACTAATATTAAAATTATAACCCAATGAAAGATCCAATACCAATGCACCAATTTACTACGAACTACTCCACGGTTCTGCTCTGAAAATTAATGCCGTGGTTTCGCTGTTGGAATCATGGGATTATGCTGAATGCGTGTCCTTACGCGAATTGTTGTGCTGTTGTATTTTATTGATTTTAAACTTAGTTCTAAAGTTTAAGTTATAAGTTTAGTGTTTGAATTATTATTTGAATGACTTTGACCCAAGTAATCCAAGTAGGTACTCCTTCATCTTCTACTTCAAATCAAAATCATCCTTTTCAATGTTTTTTCAAATCATCCTTTTCAATCGACGACTCGGTGGGACGTTGCTCTGTGACCCTGACTGACAAGCCGAGGGTCCCGGGTTCGATCCCCGGCCGGGGCGGATATTTATTTGGCAGATAAATATTTATGCTCGGGTCTTGGGTGTTGAATTGTGTGGCGGACACACCCACCCGCAACACAGGGAATCCTAGTGCGGGATTGTGAATGTGTAAGCGTTTATTTATTGTTAATTTAAGCGTTTATTTTTTCAATCTTTAGGCTTTACAAAGCTTGTCTTAGGGAGATTGCTGGCATTCGGCAGCGGAATTCCCTGATGAGGAGACATACTACCTTTAGTCTTAACCCGCTATATTTACACAATGTTCGATTGGGGTGAAAGTGACGCTTCCAAGTGCACTGTACCTCATTGTATACACACTTTCAGTCTACTCCACGCACAGATTCTGCGTGCCATGAAACAACGCGTGGCTGCCTTCTTAGGGATGTGTAAAATATCGACCAACACGATAGTATGATTTTCATTGCTTAGCTCTGGTGGAAAAGGTTTCACCGAAGCCAAGTTTTTTACATACTCGTTGAAACTAGGGATGCCAGCTAGGGATGCGCGAGTGATGTAGCTATGTGCAGAACGCAGTAGAGCTAAGCAGATGTAGTAAAGCGCGCGTACGTATCTTCACAGCACATCTTACCTACTCTGCTATATGACTTAGCTTTGGTGGAAATAGACACATCGAAGCTTAGCTTTAACTTCGCTCGCCGTTATAAGCTATCTTGCACATATCTGGTGGAAAGGCAGGCAGGGTAGTATTAGAGATGCCCCGCCTCTGTAGCGTCACGGCCCTGCTCGTTGCGGCGCACATAATGAAGTTTGCATCCCTGATGGGTAGGGTGCGGGCCATGTCCAATTCACTATGCATGCTTATCGTCCTCGCAATGGTCGGCAGCAGTAGTAACAGATGATATTTTATTTATATTGCGTAAATCTGACACTATATGTGATGTGATTATTATGACCTTAATGTTATAGTTGGTTAAGTTAAATACTAAGAAATTTTAATGTAAATTACTTGTCAGCCCTACAAAGGGCTCAATTACACCTCCAGGTTGGTCATTACACGATATTGATACATATTATGTCCCGGACTAAATACAGTAATTACCGGACCACCTGCCATGTAGCTGCGATATAAAATGGATCTAAGTAACAGTGGAATAAAAACGAAAGTTGTGTGGAGGATTTTTCCCAAGGCAGTACCAATTAATCCGCTGACAGACAAGTGCTCGGATTCAGGTTTGATCGTACAGTAAAGTAAAACAGATTCATTGCTACTGTTCTAGTGTAATCGGCTTTTTATCGATAGTTATTAGAATCGAGGCGCGCTGTTTAAAGGCGTTTTTTGATAAACGCCTGTAAATTCGATTAACACGATCTTGTGTATCTCGGAAAACATTATTTGAATGTTGAGGTAATCGTTCCAACTAGTTTTAGAATAAAATTCAGATATGGAATTTTAAAATAATAGAGTGTTATAAGTTTTCGTATGTAACATCATTTCTTATATTATAATATTTTGTAGTAATAGTGAGTTTGTTGGTTTGTAAGTTAGTCCTTCTTTCACGATGCAACAGAGCGACGGATCGACGCGATTTTTTGCATCGAGATAGTTTATGGTTCAAAAAGTGACATAGGTTACTTTTCATCCAGGAAAAGGTATTTTACGCGGGCAGAACCGCAGGCAAAGCCTTGTTACAAATATGCGAGAGTATTAAGTCTCGAACTTTGAACTGTAGTTAATAATTTTGAACTTTGAACAGCAGTTCATAGTTTAAATTTAATTATACTGATATCAGATGCACACTCACAAAACTGGTGAGGTAATGTGTTGCAAAATATTTAAATTACCATCATTAAGAGCTGACAGTAGGAGGTACGATTGTTAAAGACCTCGATGAGGTAAATTATAGGGCGTGCTAACCGCTGAGAATCGCCCACTCGATTCAATTTATAGTATACCCGTATACGAACGAAGTATAACTGTATGCGAATATACATTAGCTTTAAGTGGGAAATAGGATTCTTGTACTACTAGTTTACAATTTGTACTCAGTAGAACATAGTGAAATTGTATGCAAAAACATTTCTGTAATCACGTGGCGTTTATATCCCGAACGCTACAGATGCCTACCGGTTTGCTGTATTAATGTCGTGAACAAACATTCAAGGATTTTATTAATATCATATTACTACAATCTATAATTGATTAAAAAGACTAACAAGCCTTAACAAAACTAAGGTAAAAGTAGTATAAGTTTAAAAGGCACAAAATGTATATAGTAAAATATTGGACATTAATAAGAGCACAGAAATACTTCCTAATAACTAACGATTTTTATCGGTTATAAAGGATCCGGCCGCAGCCCGCCACCCGATTCCCCGTGATGGCGTTAATCCTCAACGTAACAAGTCTGTCTACTTAGCAGTACGCTCGGTAAATAAATAACATTTTTATTTTTTCTACCTGCTAAATGACGCAATCCCTCCAAAACAATCAACTTTATCGGAGCACCGAGTGCTAAAATATGAACAAATACAAAGTTTACAGGCGCGGACCCGTAGGACTTCATAATAAAAGACCATAACTTTTATAACATGTGTACACTGTTCATACACGCCGACACCGAATGACAGTAAACATTTACCTTTCAACGCGGCATTCACTCTGTCCAGATCGTAAAGCGACAGTGGAAGTGGCTCGTTCAACAATCGGAGTCGCGGCACCTTCCCGCCACGGAAGGCTTCGTAAAATCCGTCGCTCAAAAATATACCTGAAGAATGTCTATACAGTTTATAAGCGCACTTATTCGTCCGTAGCCAGTTAACAAACACAATCGCCCCATTCAGTGTCCTCTCATCGCCTAAAAAAACGTGACTCTTCAGCTCCTCGACGTTTCCTTTCATCATCCGACGGATATACAATTTGTAAGACATGAATACTTTTACGTTTTGCTTGCTGCCTCGCTTTATCTTCCGGATGCTCAGGACTCTAGCTGTGAAAATGTATTTAGATTCAGAGACGGCGGACGACAGAATCTCGTAGTCATTAGTTATCGTCTCGTTTAAAACACATTTGGAGGCATTCATGTTTTTCTTGCGGTATGTATCTCGTTTCTTAACAACCCCCCTTATACGGAACTGGGCGTGAATAGTGCAGCATAGGAGCAAAAACACTAACGTCTGAAGCTTCATTTTGATTATCTGAGGTATCTTGTTTTACGTCATGTTCGAATGAAAGCCTTCTCAGTGTCTTCGGATGGGAATTACTTGATGGCAGCGGCTCGTAAACGCGGCGAGGTTGCGCAAGAGTCCGTGTTGGCGCCACCGAGACGCGTGCGCGAGCGCAGACCCGCGCGTATACTGGAGGCCTCGCAATTCTATGCAACCTTCATCAACGTAAACAAACGTGGACTTACGTTACGCTAATGTTGTAGTTGTCGTACAGCCCCAGCTGGTCGGGCGGCCGGTCGAAGTTTACCGTAACTCTGAAACTGTATGTAATACCGCAAGCTATGTCACTTTATGATTACGGTGGCTATTTTAAAAGATTGTACAGGTTCTAGAGAGTCTTGATGGTTAAAGGAGTGGAACGATCGCCGCAGGGTAGAGGATAATACAGAGCAGCACAATACGGCGCGAGTTAACAGTTATTGCCAAACCAGCCAGCCGTACTACCCCTGAATATTCATGTAGGAGTGTCGGGCGGCGCATCGCGCCGAGTAACTACTTTTGTCGTAACATTAACAATATTCGCAACGTTTGTGCAACATAGAAACTTTTGTTAATCATCACGACGATGCGCTTATGCAGTTATGCACCTCGCAAAGGTAACTGCTTACCTAGTGTTGTACCACCGATGTGCCGTGTGGTGACGGCAGAACCGAATAAAATTGTCACCACCCCTCCTCTTCCCGCGGGTGTTGTACGAGGCGACTACATGAATAAAACGAGCAGCAGCGTCCCCTGTGCAGCAACTACCATCTACTGCGATCACCAACCCGCCAGCCTTGCGTGGTGATGATGGGCAAATCCTCTTATTTTTGGGGAAAGGCCTTAAGTTTATCAGTGGTATATTATAGGCTGTTGATGATGAGCGTTTAATCAGCTTTAAAATCCCTGTTCGTAAGATAGTAACTTTAAAATTAAATTGATGTCACAATGTATTTCTATACGACGATCGTAGAGTTAATTAACCACATTGGAAAAGACTGTCGTATACTTTATAGAATACCGTTTGATAAAGAGTTCATAGATCTATAAATTCGGCTGTATTATTACAAATTTTTGTGGAAGAATCGTTTCCATACAATAAATTACAAGCGCCGTTGTCGCATGACACGCACATAGGTGATTGCAACGCTTACACGAGGAATTTGGAAAGTGGTACGGGCGTGGGCGGGCGAGTCGAGGCGGCCGCTTTCTTGACGAATCTTCAACGTCGCGCTTTATTATTTAGAAACATTTTTCAAACGCTCTATTGCAGTAAAATTTCAGTAGGTATCCGCGGTAGCGGTCAAAACTTTGGTTAGGCGTGATAGTTTGGTGGTTACGAAACTGACGTCATCGATGATCATCTAATGCCTAAACAGTCTTTTATTTATCCATAGCGATCAATGTCATGGTACCAGGAAATCAGCATTGACGAAAAGTGGCCAAATGGCTAATATATCATCTATGGTTTTAATTTTCATAAAACATTCGCCCAATTACTGTTCAGTTCATTCATTCAGAAAATCTTAATAACTTTTATTCGTCTTCGTTCGGATATTTTTCAAGCAATCCCAGATTATTAATTTTTATTTACAACCCTATACCATAAAAGTTTAACTTCTTGTGCCTGCACACGCTGATACACGCACCCGTTCTTTAACTACTTACTACCGAATGCATACTACCGCATCAATCTTAAAACGAAAGAAAAAGCACTCACGTGGCCTTAATCGCCTCGTTTAAGATGTTTACTTTACGTAGCCGCTCATTAATATCTGACGCAATTCTTTATTCTCAACTTAACGAATACGTGTGAGTTGACACGTACCTAACTAGTCACCGCAAATTCAGAAAAAAACCTATATTATCCAACTGCTACCTCGTATCCCTGTGTGGTTATTTAAAAGAATTACTTGGCCTTATGCTGTCATTAAAATAGATAAACTTCGTGTGGGGCGCAGTCGTCGTGATGAATGGAGCTGATCATTACTTTCTCTACAGTCTATAACGCCTCCTGCGATTCGAGATACGAGACCTTCGATGGTTCGATGCGAGCATCGTTATTAGATGTATTGGTGATTAGGAGCTTTTTCAAATAGAAGTAAGTTTATTTGTATGTGAGTGTGCCTGTGAATATTCAAAAGCCTTGATGATCTCTCGATCGAATTGAACGTACAAATCGATTTTGTAAATTTAATGTGTAATGAAATGTGTAAGTCAAGGTCGCTGACATCGAGATTGATGGGAAGGTTTTCTATGAATATATAATCGCACTTAAAAAAAAGATTGATTTAATTAAATTTTTGCTTTCTTGTTAAGATGCACCAGTTCTTCAAGATTCTGTTTGTAATTTTTTTTGCATATAGTGATAGGGTTGTCTAGAAAAGGTGATCTCAAGCGATAAGACCGGCGACTGTCTACTCTACGCCCTTCTGTTTTCTGCTTGTACACTGTAATTAATGTTTGTATTGTATAGTACATTTTCGTGATGGTTTTCTATAGATAATACTTCTACCTAGACCTAGTCTAACAGAATACTTTATATATTTTATAAAGTCAACATTAAATCTGAGAATCGATCACAAAAGTTAGCTTTCAACATTGAAAAACAATGCTTTCGTTTTACCCTTAACTATTAGTACTAAACATTGTTGAGTTAAATACAAACGCAAGATTAAATTAAAAAATATATTTTAGGTTAAACTTTTCTCTAGCGTTTTTTTTGTCGAAGTTTTTGTTCTTTTATAATGAGTAAGGATGGAGGGTTCTTTTGTTGCATTTTTGCAGACTTGCATTTCTCAAAGCCTAATAAAGAAGATTAAATCGCGTACATCTGCAGCTCTACCATTTTATCTGTGAGAATTCCCACGGATCGTGAGGTCCGCGCCACGATATAAATCGGTTTGGTTCGGTGTTTGCCATTGCGGCTATTGGAACATTCAGACAGACAACAAAAGGTGTCATAAATCAAGAAATACTTTGCATTTATTTACGAGTGGCATCGAATCAATAATTTCATCTTACGCCACTTAATATAAGTAAATCTGATTCATTACATTCAATAGAAACCAAATATTTAAATTTAATTCTACTGCAGGAAAGGCATAAAATAGAAAAAGAAAATTCTACCACTATTTTAATTTTATTTTTCCAATGATATGACAGGATAAGTGAGGTACATATTTATGACTCCAATGGCAGTATCAAAGGTTTTCGCTAGATTAAAGGCTAACCTGGTGAACGGGCACCGTTTTTGAGGACAAGAGGAACAACAGATGACACGTCAATTCTTTACCGACCATAAAAGAGCTTTTGAACCTGTTTTAATAATAAAAGAACTGCTTGGTTTTTTCAAGCAATTTTTTCACCTTTTTGAATAGGTACCTGAGTAGTCAAATACACGTTGTACTTGCTAATCAAACAGCAAAAGCTCGTCACCACCAATCATTGTGTGGCATGGAAGGAATCCAACCTCCAGCTGGTGGGACGGTGGTAGATCACACACCTTAATGAAGCCATGTATAGAGGAACCTACATATACATCCGTAGACAGAACAAGACTTCAAATTATTATTTTCTTATGCTGACTGTTAGCGCTGCTCCTGTGAAACTTTGCGTATACAAATAAAATATAATCGCATCGTTCTTATATTTCACAACAATGCCGTGGATGTTGTTACTTCGCAACTATCTCCACAAATAAGATCCTAGCTTGTGTAGGACCAGTCTTCATACAAAAGCTCCGTGTCCCCAATGCATAGCGGGAGACATCTGCCGCATTATGCTAGGATTAAACTCACCAAGCAATTTAAAGGATTTCTAGTAATATGACCGCAACTAAATACCACTATAAATAAAATTTTACGCTGTTGAAGGCATTTAAAGCTCGGTGGCATAGGTGAATCATAAGAAATCGGCACAATTCATATTTCGTATTTTAAACTCCCCTGCGATTTCAATATACCTACCTAAGTAAATGAGTTTTGTAAGTAATTAATGCCTCACAGCAGAACGAATTTTGCTCAAATGACTCCAACTTCATTTCATCACTTCGAATCTGTACTCAGCAGAAGTAGGCGATTTCAATTTCTAAATTACAAAAGTGTGCAAATCGCAGAATGAGTGAGTTTCCAGAATCGACAGGCCGCTTTCACAGTAGAGCAGAGCTTGCATATCTTCCGAAAGGGTTGGTCGACGAAAAGTTTCACTACCACTAACTGCCTGCTTACATTGAATGTATGCAAGTATAATTTAACTCTGCATTGTTATTCAACCCTAAATTGGACCCCGCATGTCCTTAAACATAGATTTGGTAGGACAGCAATCTAGTCCCCACACAAGAGGCTTTGCGTGTCCCGTACTGGGAGAAACGCGATATTCATCTCTGCCGCATAAAGCGAGGATTAAATTGAATCTTCTTGGAATTTTTAGGTCAAAATGGAGCCGCAATAAAATTTATTGCAAAGGATTTAACCCCGAGCGAAGTCTGTCCGTGATTTGGACCCAATTAAGGGGCGACAAAGGATAATAATAAATATGATCGAAAGTTTTTTATTTCTAATATTGGATTAAATACATTTTACGGTGTTGGGATGGTAGATCTACTGGATCCATTATAACTATGCAAAAATGTTTGCGAGTGTAATGCAGTTACAGCCACACTGGTCGCCCTATATTGACGGCTGTAGTCGATAAACAGCCAGCCGTCCATGTGTAAAAGCTACTGGCGCCAATCAATAAGTGTTAGCATCGTATTTGTTTCCCCATCGACCTTTAATTAAGTCAACCTAAGCACATCCAATCAAAGTAATTCCGAGACACACCATATAAAATCCTCACCTACTTTACGTCCACAATAGGGTACAGTGATGTCGTATCAAGATCAGATACACGTTTAGCCACCCACACGGCTCGTACGTACGTGACCTGTAAACTGTAATGACATACGCTTAAGTGCCGTACTTGTGGTGTCATTTCACTAATTGGAGTGAATTTACAAACGTGGGGAATGTTGATATGCCTCCGTATCAATTGATCGATTCGCACCAAGTGCCAAATCGTGCATTTTGTGTATGATATGTTCCAAGATCGATATAATTAAGCAGCCCCGGGGCGGTTAAGATTCGGATGGATTACAGCTGCTAGTTGCAAATATTTCAGGAGGGTTTTTAGTTTTTGAGCGGCACATTAAGCAGCCTTGCTCCGGTTGTTATCTTTAGATAGCCTTCTCTATCCCTACGTTAGTATCTTCTCAGTGACCGGGTCACATCCGTGCCCTGCAGTGAGTCGGTTAGTTGTCGCCGTGCAAGTAGCAAACAGGTATGATGTACAGTAGGATGAGTAGAGTTTAGGGCACCTAAACTTAACACACTTATTGGAGCACTAAATTAAACTAAGGTAAGTAGGTATAACATTATAATCTTAGGTATATCATATGGAGCCACGGATTTGAAAGCCGAAATTCATGTCATTTGGATCATTCGGCTATCACTTGTCTCAATTTTATCATGATATCAACTGTAAGTGGTTAGCGCCCCATGTGAAAGGCAACTCGGTCAGCCACTAACTCATGGATCTAATGGATCCAAGTGGGTCCGTCCGGATGTGGCGGTAAAGTTTGCTCCAGGCCGACCGCGGTCGAATGTTGGTTGGGTGAACAAGTGGGTGGTGCTCAAGTTACAAAAAAAACACTTTTCAAAAGTACTCCATTGCAGGTTGGTTAGTGACTGTCGAGCAGTGGGTCCCGGGTTCAATCCCCGGCCGGGGCAAACATTTATTTAGCAGATACATTTTTGTACCCGTGCCTTGGGCATTAAATGTTTTCTATGTGTCCGCCACCCGCAATACCGTGGAGGTGTGGGCGTGTAACCTGTGTATTTATTTAAATTAAAAAAATCAGCCTACTCATTGTAACTGCAATTTTATCTTTCTCCTTTTTAACATCAATACGTCATTTACGCTGTTTGCAATTAGAGCCTGGGATCGACAGATCTCGTAGATTTGTGCTCAGTCGGTGGAACACAAACGCGGCGAGCGCATTCACTCCATTAACTTAACGAACAGTTGTCGAGATGTCGATCAAACCACATCTCAATGCCTTTACAGCGCATTATGGATACAACACCCACACATTATTATAATTTCCACGAAGCCGAGCCTATCGAGTTTAAATTTTGCTTTTGTTCAACCAAACATTAACGTACCGATTGTTATACCACCGTGGTAAACCAATTCCTTTGTCTTTTTGGACGTAAAACGTAAAATAAAAATGATATTCGTTTAAGATTGGAATACTCACCACTGAAATCATTTTGTATGCGCTTTTTAGTAAAATTTGAAAATAACATCTATAGTAGTTTTCGGGTTCCATTTCGGTTGTTTAACATAATCTTCAGGTGGTTTTGATATGCGACAAAATAAATGTACCACGAGAACATAGCCAAAAGATAACAATTTAATCAGTTTCGGACGAACTTTCGATGCTTTAATTTGAAATGGAAATAAATTAAAATATCGTTGATAACACGTTTATTTTTTGATCATTTTAGCCTGAATGTTATTCAATGCCAGTTCGATGTTATTCTAGATTCTGTTGTTCGATCCCGTTACACATTAATCTATTATAAATCTTGAGATTCACGTAGGTATTTCAAATGAAGTGAAAAGCTCACTTCATTTCAGCAGTAAGAATTGTCTTTTTAACATGCTTATATTGCATGTTTGATAGAATGTAAGTAAAATTGTAGCAGACAGTTGTAGCAGTTTACCTACCTTTGACAGCGGCGTTAATACGATCGAGATGATAAAGCGTGAGCGGTACAGGATCCGTCAGTAGGCGCAGGCGCAGAGGTCCGTTGCTATCCGCGTACGCTTCAGAACACATAAATATAGCAGAAAGCCTCGGTCGCGGCGCCGGCGCACAGTACTCGCGCGCACGCATGCGTTCCACCAGCACCGTTGCCCCGCTCAACGTCTCCTCCGAGGATCCTTCCAAGTCCACATAACTCCTCAAGTCATTCAAGGCCCCTTTCAAAACCCGACGCATGTACACCCTATACATATTCGATCTCTTCGCTCCATAATCGTCTACTGATTTGAACTTTTTTACTGTCAAAACCTTAGCCGTAAAAATAAAGTTCGATTTTCCTATCGCTTCCATCAGGGACCACTCGTCCTCGATTAGGGTCACATTAAAATCACAAGGCGGCAGAATGGCCCTGTGCCTTCTGTGCGCCGAGTACCTTTTTTTCACTCTACCATGAATCCTGATCTCGCCCCCGACAAAGATCGCCAGCGCGATACCATAAACAATAACCGTTGAGAGCCTCATCTCGCTGAATCACTGGTTAAACACTATTGAATGCGGCCGCTACAAATGTATGTGTCACATTATGCAAGTTATTTATGTGTCCAGAGCTCATAAACTGTCGGCGACGGCTTATTAAGGGGTCGACGCGTTGACATCTCACTAACAGAAGGTATCAAATTGAATATCTGATTTATCGATGCAATCAGTTCAGTGTGCAAAGCTGTTGGAATTTGAATGGGGTGAGGTATGTCAATGTCAGTGTTGAAGTGTTAAGCACTCCACTTTACCGAAGCGTGTTGGTAAACAAACGATAGTCCCTTCTGTATAAGCGCAGTTCGAGTACGTATTTTAAAGACGCGTGCGCGCGCGCAGCTTGCCGGAGCTGACTAAAGGCTGTGACGCGTAACTTCCCATGAGAAATAAGGGAGAGGACTCCCGTGCTGTCGTATAATGCACGTAAACACTCTTATCGCATCTTACGCTGTCCTGTTGTCAATAGCGTGGTAAACATAATAATCCTATGAAAACATTGAGTTAGCTTGCTTCTGATCACGCAAACGCACTTAATAGATTATCATTACTTCAATAGTAATATTATAAATGTAAAAGTGTTTTTGGTTTTCTTTCAGGCGTTTTCGTCGGACAGAGCGACGGATCGACGTGATTTTTTGGACTAAAATAGTTAATGGGCCGTAGAGTGACGTAGGGTTTTGTCCCGGAAAATGCAAAGTTCTCGTGGGAATAGATAAATTTAGCGGGAGGACCCGAGGGCAAGGCCTGGTTAATAAAAGGAAAGGAACTCCTAATTTATACATTTATATGAATACTTGTAAAACAATGATTTTATTTTAAAGATCTACTACTATTTTAAAGATGTACTTACAATACAGTTAAAATATATTTTAAAACACTTAGTAACAGAAGTATATTGTGTGCTGAATAACTGTACCACATTTAAAGCAAAATATATGAATATGTATGTATCTTTGTTCCCAATAAAAATATATTCTATTCTATTCAATATATGAGCTAGATACGAGCACCATAAACATTAACATCGGCCAGTTTTAATTAGCTATTATTTTAATGCTTTAATGTACTTATTGATATGATGATCAAAAGAAAGCGAGTTGGAAAAACAGTCATTGATTGATACTGATTTCCACTTAAATAACAATTAGGTTTTATAACTTACCGACTTACCGTTTCTGAAGGTTTTGCTAGTATAAAGCAACCACCCAAGAAACTAAACTTTATAAACCACAATACAACTTTAAATCATATCATTTTATAATTCTTGCATAATTATAAAGTACGACCATTAATATTGAGCTGAAGATTCGCAAACGACCGTTTAGCTAAATTTAACAGACTAGTAAACGCACTCAGTGTTTTAAGTGAGGTCCTAGATATTAATATTTAAATACCACTTACAAATTCCTTGTGTGCTTAAGTCGTAAATGGTTAATGAAAAAGGCTTTTATCACACATCCATCTAGGATTTTGTTGTGTAACATTAGTCTCATATTAAGCCTTACTTTAAAATAAAGCAAACCCTTCACTAATAGGAAAGATAATGCACGCTAAGCAGAAAGCTGTCAATCCGATTTTTTCCTGTGATATTGGGAAATGATAGTAGAATTTTCGAAGTGATTTATTGTGTCTCCTAATATTATAAATGGTTTGGATGTTTTTGAAAACGGATACATTGTACCGTATACATTATACGGATATGTATGTATAATGTTTCATTACTCAATCATGCAAAAACTTGAATGGATTCTTAAGAAATTAAGTGTGGAATTAAGTTTTGAACCGTCTTTGTTCAAAAATCATCGCCTATAAGCAATAAAACCATCTGGCAAATAAAGGCCTGCTCCGGACAACGATCGACCCCGGGTGGGACTCACAGCTCGTCGTCACTGACCAACGTGCCACGGAGTATAAGAATTCATTTACCTTTTTAATTACGTAATTACGATGTGCAAGTGCACATCGTAATTTATATGTGAGATAAACTCGTAAAAAGATAAACTATAGAGACTACATGCAGTGGACTACAACCCTAATATGCATTATTAATTCCACGTTGACACTTTTGCTGCGGTGAGTACTTATTCAGTACTTCGCCACTATTTTGGTTTACTACTTCAGTTAATTTATAATTACGGTTTTATGTAATGTAAAATTACTCTCAACACTCGAAGTAGCACACGCTTTGTAAGTAATACGCGTACAACATTTTTAAAACCGAAATCTATTTAAATTTCGTTGTTTGTTTGACGGATTTGAACGTAGTAAAGATTGTATTGAATTATGAAAATCTAAGAGTGGATGTACTCGACAGATCAACTCGTAGTAGGCAGTCGTCGTGCAGTCACTGCAGTGGAACTGTGTTTACAGCAGTCGGTCAGCAGTCTCAATGTAGTGCAGTCCAATTTCAGTGCGACTATGTACACCCGGCCTTATGGACACGCAACTAGCCCGCAGCATATGGAAGTGTACAATACACACACAATATTTACTAATGAATGTGTATGTAATGTGAATGTGGCTGCAACTCATAGTGGTCCAATGCAGTGCACGGGTATCTTCTTATAACTGACGCCACTCACTAGGTGGCCTGGAGCGTACTCCACCACGCTGCTCCACTGCGGATTGGTAGAGGGGTTAGCTGCCAACCATAGTGTCGGAAGGTTTCAGGCCAACCGTTCCCCCCTGACAAGGCTTATCTACTGTTATCTAACTATAACAACTGGGTCCGAGGGCTTAACGTGCCCTCCGTAGCTCGGAAGTGCTCAAGATTTTTTTTCACTAACGGTCACCCATCCAACTGCCGGACGAGACCGGCTCTGCTTTACTCGTCAATCAGTTACGATTGATCCTCGCCGCGCGACCATGGCCGTTTCATAAGCATGTATTGCGTTTTGATAGGTGGTAGAACCTGTACGGTGTACCCGAGGCGGTACCACCGCCACACCCATTTCTGACGTGTAATAACTGTTTTCCAATAGTCGGGAAGGTAGGCGCCAGATATACTTAACAAGAGGCGACAACTTTTTTTTGTTCTTTTTTTTTCTTTAACTTCAGTCCTTCGGGATAGCAACGCATGTGCCGTGCTACAATAACGAGTACTATTCTATTCTATTCCATTCTACATGTAGACCGAAGTTCGAACCAGGGGAAACATTCAATTTAGTAATAAAAATCTACCAAACTAATAATGTGCACTAATCGATATTCTAATTTAATTCCTTTATGAGCAGCAACAAAGCCATAATTCTTTATTCTTAAATCTTATTTTTAGGAGATGTCAGCGGTCGCTTTGTACTTTTACAACTTTATAAATTATTCAGTATTCTTAGAGGATTATAGACCCATATTCAATCGATAACATGCGTAGCATTAAACCGATAAATTGATGTAAAGCCGTTCTAGTAAAATTCAAAACAAAAAATATCGTGATTTTTTTTAAATCAAAGAAACCTCTCACGGCTTTAAAAGGTTTCATAACCCGAGAAGGACCGAATCCGATTTGCGCAAGATCCATCATCTAGACACTAAACTAAGAACAAACGCATTGCAATCAGAGCTTCCGATTGAAAACAAGACAAACAACACACAACAAACACACACTGACTATCAAAGGCATCAAACTTGTGACAGTCCTCTTTTTAGTAACTAGTTTCTACTACATAGTTACACCAGTAGTAGGTACTGGTGTAACTATGTAGTAGAAGTAGTAGTATGTCTAGAACTCTGTGTACTGAAATTTTAATCCGAATTTAGTACCTCAGTGCCTGAACTCTAAAGTATTTATTCGAGCAGTGTGTGTTCCTCGTTTGAAAGCTCAATGTCAGCCAGTGTGTTACAAACAAAGCAATCCTCGGTATGTCCCAAAGCAGCCGAATTCGCAATGATAAAATCCGGAGGCGAACCAACGGCAATGGACAGGCCACGTTGTTTGAAGGATTGCAAACCTATGGAGAATGTATGTGTCCAAATGGAGACCACGACTCGTAAAAAGGAGCACAGGTTGTCCCAGACCGGTCGACTGACGACCTGAAGAATGCAGTGAGAAACCGCTGGATTCAAACGGTACAGAACTCGGAGTGGCGCCAATAAGGAGAGGCCTATGTCCGCTAAGGATTCTTTCGACTTATTATGATTAGTTTACTTTTTAATGTACACCATTAAATAAAATTACAATAGATTTTACCAAAAAAATACTTATATGGTTGATGACTGAAAGAATACAGCTATGAAAAAGGTAGGGTGCACAAGAAAAGATCATGAGGAAAATTTATAATACGTGGCAACGAAACACACAGGAGAGGAAACAGGGGAAGCAAAAGGAAAGAAAGCAGGAAAAGAGAGCTTATTGGATTTATTTAATCGCTTATTACCCCAAGTTAAAACATCTCCAAGCGACGCAAATGTTATTTCAATAAACGTCAAGCCACATGAGACTTACAGGTCTTTCTCGTGCACTTAAGTGGACTTACACATAAAATACTCGTAAAGAGACCATTACACGATTAGTTTGACCGATGGGGTTCCATGTCATAGTCGGTAACATTAAAAAGCTATTACATAATTCATATTTTTCTACTAGGTAGTTTTTAAATGTCTAAACACGTTATGAATAGGGCTAATCGATTGGAAACGAAGCGATACTTCTAAAGACAGCAAACGGCCCAATCCAACAGAAGTCTTTATAATGTATCCTTTGTTTCCACCTTTTGCTTACGTTTAATCGTAATCGTAATTTGCTTCATCCTATTATCCTACTTCATACTAATATTATAAATGCGAATGTTTGTGAGGATGGATAGATATGTATGGATGGATAGATGTATGTTTGTTATTCAATCACGCAAAACTACTGAACGCGTTCTTATGAAATTTGGTTCGGAGATAGCTGAAACCCTGGAAAGGGACTTACTCGTAGCCGACGCTTTTTCCAAAAATCATCCCCTAAGCAGGTTGAATACTTGACGAAAGCTAGTATCGGAAAAAAATTACGCGGACGATTATACCGACGGTCAAAGTCAAATGACTAGCAAATCTCTTAAGACGCGTGAGACAATAATAAGAACCTTTTTAATGATTTTGTGTTTTTAAACTTATTTAACTCATAAATATTAAGCCGTTAAAAGCCGTGTCAAAAGCTTATCTCACGTTCTAATTCTAACTTCAACCGTTGTATACTACGATCGAAATTGTGATCGGTAATAAAGAAAAAAGCTTGAATACACCAACGACATCCAACAATAAACACGTCCATAGTGCGAGTGGATCTGTGATTCTGTCTGTCCGTGTCTTGTGAAAGCGATGCGAGCGGCGCGTGGGCGAACAGGCTGAGGCGAAGCGGTTCTTGCCACAGTCCAAGGTTCGTCCAATAGCGGAGACTATAATTATTTATTCCAGTGTGATGGTTGTAAAGCTTTAACGTTTAAACTGACAAATTGCATCAGTTGCCCTGGCACAAACAAAAATCACATCTATCCGATAAAATAATTATTGCAAAGCCTGCTTAAAAACAAAACGCAGAGTAGGTACATTCAACAATTTTAACGTTAATTTAAGCAGCATACACATAATTTCATCAAGACTTGCAGTTAACAGTGACGCATCAAAGCCAGAAAGTTATTGATACACATTGAATGAAAGCGCATTAATTGTTTTTTGAGTATAATTTTTTTGGTTGGGTATGTTTCCCATGCATGAATACTGCGTACCCACATAACCAATAATTTTTTTATGTAGGTAGGTACACCACTACCAATCCCGCGTCCATATTAGTTTTCTACGCTTAAGGTTGTCTGGAAGAGATTGCTCTTAGCGATAAGACCGCATTTAAGCACATAGCATAACACAGATTGATAATACACATATACATAGATTGATTTAGCTACGGTATGGTGGTAGAACCTGTGTAATTGT